>MU825874.1:5782952-5820184 GCA_029204205.1 Desmophyllum pertusum
ACTGTCCCCCTTTCATCCTTGTTAAAATCACCACCGAAAAACTGTACCCCTTTCATCCATCATTAAAATCACCACCGAAAACTGTACCCCTTTCACCTCGTTAAAATCACCACCGAAAATAGTACCACTTTCACCTTCGTTAAAATCACTACGGAAAACTGTACCCCTTTCAGCCATCGTTAAAATCACCACCGAAAACTGTACCCCTTTCATCCATCGTTAAAATCACCACCGAAAACTGTACCCCTTTCACGCATCGTTAAAATCACCACCGAAAACTGTACCCCTTTCATCCATCGTTAAAATCACCACCGAAAACTGTACCCCTTTCATCATCGTTAAAATCACCACCGAAAACTGTACCCTTTCATCCATCGTTAAAATCACCACCGAAAACTGTACCCCTTTTCAGCCATCGTTAAAATCACCACCGAAAACCGTACCCCTTTCATGCATCGTTAAAATCACCACCGAAAACTGTACCCCTTTCATCCATCGTTAAAATCACCACCGAAAACTGTACCCCTTTCATGCATCGTTAAAATCACCACCGAAAACTGTACCCCTTTCATCCATCGTTAAAATCACCACCGAAAACTGTACCCCTTTCATCTCGTTAAAATCACCACCGAAAACTGTACCCCTTTCATCCATCGTTAAAATCACCACCGAAAACTGTACCCCTTTCATCATCATTAAAATCCCCACCGAAAACTGTACCCCTTTCTCGTTAAAATCACCACCGAAAACTGTCCCCCTTTCATCCATCGTTAAAATCACCACCGAAAACTGTACCCCTTTCATCCATCGTTAAAATCACCACCGAAAACTGTACCCCTTTCATCCATCGTTAAAATCACCACCGAAAACTGTCCCCCTTTCATCATCGTTAAAATCACCACCGAAAACTGTACCCCTTTCACCTTCGTTAAAATCACCACCCAAAACTGTACCCCTTTCACCTTCGTTAAAATCACCACCCAAAATAGTACCCCTTTTACCTTCATTAAAATCACTACGGAAAACTGTACTCCTTTCAGCATCGTTAAAATCACCACCGAAAACCGTACCCCTTTCATCCATCGTTAAAAATCATCACCGAAAACTGTACCCCTTTCATGCATCGTTAAAATCACCACCGAAAACTGTACCCCTTTCATGCATCGTTAAAATCACCACCGAAACTGTACCCCTTTCATCTTCGTTAAAATCACTACCGAAACCGTACCCCTTTCATCCATCGTTAAAATCACCAACGAAAACTGTACCCCTTTCATCCATCGTTAAAATCACCACCGAAAATAGTACCCCTTTCACCTTCGTTAAAATCACCACCGAAAATAGTACCCCTTTCACCTTCGTTAAAATCACTACCAAAAACTGTACCCCTTTCAGCCATCGTTAAAATCACCACCGAAAACCGTACCCCTTTCAACATCGTTAAAATCACCACCGAAAACTGTACCCCTTTCACGCATCGTAAAAATCACCACCGAAAACTGTACCCCTTTCATCCATCGTTAAAATCACCACCGAAAACTGTACCCCTTTCATCCATCGTTAAAATCACCACCGAAAACTGTACCCCTTTCATCCATTGTTAAAATCACCACCGAAAACTGTACCCCTTTCACCTTCGTTAAAATCACCACCGAAAACTGTACCCCTTTCATCCATCGTTAAAATCACCACCGAAAACTGTACCCCTTTCATCCATCGTTAAATCACCACCGAAAATAGTACCCCTTTCATGCATCGTTAAAATCACCACCGAAACTGTATCCCTTTCATCCATCGTTAAAATCACCACCGAAAACTGTACCCCTTTCATCCATCGTTAAAATCACCACCGAAAACTGTACCCCTTTCATCCATCGTTAAAATCACCACCGAAAACTATCCCCTTTTCATCCATCATTAAAATCACCACCGAAAACTGTCCTCCTTTCATCATCGTTAAAATCACCACCGAAAACTGTACCCCTTTCATCCATCGTTAAAATCACCACCGAAAACTGTACCCCTTTCATCCATCGTTAAAATCACCACCGAAAAACTATACCCCTTTCATCCATCGTTAAAATCACCACCGAAAATAGTACCCCTTTCACCTTCGTTAAAATCACCACCCAAAATAGTACCCCTTTCACCTTCGTTAAAATCACCACCAAAAATAGTACCCATTTTACCTTCGTTAAAATCACTACGGAAAACTGTACTCCTTTCAGCCATCGTTAAAATCACCACCGAAAACCGTACCCCTTCCATCCATCGTTAAAATCATCACCGAAAACTGTACCCCTTTCAGGCATCGTTAAAATCACCACCGAAAACTGTACCCCTTTCATCATCGTTAAAATCACCACCGAAAACTGTACCCCTTTCACCTTCGTTAAAATCACTACGGAAAACCGTACCCCTTTCACCATCGTTAAAATCACCAACGAAAACTGTACCCCTTTCATCCATCGTTAAAATCACCACCGAAAATAGTACCCCTTTCACCTTCGTTAAAATCACCACCGAAAATAGTACCCCTTTCACCTTCGTTAAAATCACTACGGAAAACTGTACCCCTTTCAGCCATCGTTAAAATCACCACCGAAAACCGTACCCCTTTCATCCATCGTTAAAATCACCACCGAAAACTGTACCCCTTTCACGCATCGTTAAATCACCACGCAAACTGTACCCCTTTCATCCATCGTTAAAATCACCACCGAAAACTGTACCCCTTTCATCCATCGTTAAAATCACCACCGAAAACTGTACCCCTTTCATCCATCGTTAAAATCACCACCGAAAACTGTACCACCTTCATCCATCGTTAAAATCACCACCGAAAATAGTACCCCTTTCACCTTCGTTAAAATCACCACCGAAAACTGTACCCTTTCATCATCGTTAAAATCACCACCGAAAACTGTACCCCTTTCATCCATCGTTAAAATCACCACCGAAAACTGTACCCCTTTCATCCATCGTTAAAATCACCACCGAAAACTGTACCCTTTCATCATCGTTAAAATCACCACCGAAAACTGTACCCCTTTCATCCATCGTTAAAATCACCACCGAAAACTATCCCCTTTTCATCCATCATTAAAATCACCACCGAAAACTGTACCTCCTTTCAGCATCGTTAAAATCACCACCGAAAACTGTACCCCTTTCATCCATCGTTAAAATCACCACCGAAAACTGTACCCCTTTCATCATCGTTAAAATCACCACCGAAAACTATACCCCTTTCATCCTCATTAAAAACACCACCGAAAACTGTCCCTCTTTCATCCTCGTTAAAATCACCACCGATAACTGTACCCCTTTCATCCATCGTTAAAATCACCACCGAAAATAGTACCCTTTCACCTTCGTTAAAATCACCACCGAAAATAGTACCCATTTCACCTTCGTTAAAATCACTGCGGAAAACTGTACCCCTTTCAGCCATCGTTAAAATCACCACCGAAAACCGTACCCCTTTCATCCATCGTTAAAAATCACCACCGAAAACTGTACCCCTTTCATGCATCGTTAAAAATCACCACCGAAAACTGTACCCCTTTCATCCATCGTTAAAATCACCACCGAAAACTGTACCCTTTCATCCATCGTTAAAATCACAACCGAAAACTGTCCCTCTTTCATCCTCGTTATAATCACCACCGAAAACGTCCCACTTTCACCTCGTTAAAATCACCACCGAAAACGTCCCTGTTTCATCCTCATTAAAAACACCACGAAAACTGTCCCTCTTTCATCCTCATTAAAAACACCACCGAAAACGTCCCCCTTTCATCCTCGTTAAAAACACCACCGAAAACGTCCCTCTTTCATCCTCATTAAAAACACCACCAAAACGTCCCCCTTTCATCTTCGTTAAAATCACCACCGAAAACTGTACACCTTTCATCCTCGTTAAAAACACCACCGAAAACGTCCCTCTTTCATCCTCGTTAAAATCACCACCGAAAACTGTCCATCTTTCATCCTCATTAAAATCACAACCGAAAACGTCCCTCTTTCATCCTCGTTATAATCACCACCGAAAACGTCCCACTTTCATCTTCGTTAAAATCACCACCGAAAACTGTCCGCCTTTCATCCTCATTAAAAACACCACCGAAAACGTCCCTCTTTCATCCTCGTTAAAATCACCACCGAAAACTTCCATCTTTCATCCTCGTTAAAAACACCACCGAAAACGTCCCTCTTTCATCCTCATTAAAACACCACCAAAAACTGTCCCTCTTTCATCCTCGTTAAAATCACCACCGATACCGTACCCCTTTCATGCATCGTTAAAATCACCACCGAAAACTGTATCCCTTTCATCCATCGTTAAAATCACCACCGAAAACTGTACCCTTTCATCATCGTTAAAATCACCACCGAAAACTGTACCCCTTTATCCATCGTTAAAATCACCACCGAAAACTGTACCCCTTTCATCATCGTTAAAAATCACCACCGAAAACTATACCCCTTTCATCCATCATTAAAATCACCACCGAAACTGTACCTCCTTTCAGCATCGTTAAAATCACCACCGAAAACTGTACCCCTTTCATCCATCGTTAAAATCACCACCGAAAACTGTACCCCTTTCATCCATCGTTAAAATCACCACCGAAAACTATCCCCTTTTCATCCATCATTAAAATCACCACCGAAAACTGTCCTCCTTTCAGCATCGTTAAAATCACCACCGAAAACTGTACCCCTTTCATCCATCGTTAAATCACCACCGAAAACTGTACCCCTTTCATCCATCGTTAAAATCACCACCGAAAACTATCCCTTTTCATCCATCATTAAAATCACCACCGAAAACTGTCCTCCTTTCAGCATCGTTAAAATCACCACCGAAAACTGTACCCCTTTCATCCATCGTTAAAATCACCACCGAAAACTGTACCCCTTTCATCCATCGTTAAAATCACCACCGAAAACTGTACCCCTTTCACCTTCGTTAAAATCACTACGGAAAACCGTACCCCTTTCATCCATCGTTAAAATCACCACCGAAAACTGTACCCCTTTCATCATCGTTAAAATCACCACCGAAAATAGTACCCCTTTCACCTTCGTTAAAATCACCACCGAAAATAGTACCCCTTTCACCTTCGTTAAAATCACTACGGAAAACTGTACCCCTTTCAGCCATCGTTAAAATCACCAGCGAAAACCGTACCCCTTTCATCCATCGTTAAAATCACCACCGAAAACTGTACCCCTTTCACGCATCGTAAAAATCACCACCGAAAACTGTACCCTTTCATCCATCGTTAAAATCACCACCGAAAACTGTACCCCTTTCATCCATCGTTAAAATCACCACCGAAAACTGTACCCCTTTCACGCATCGTAAAAATCACCACCGAAAACTGTACCCCTTTCATCCATCGTTAAAATCACCACCGAAAACTGTACCCCTTTCATCCATCGTTAAAATCACCACCGAAAACTGTACCCCTTTCATCCATTGTTAAAATCACCACCGAAAATAGTACCCCTTTCACCTTCGTTAAAATCACCACCGAAAACTGTACCCCTTTCATCCATCGTTAAAATCACCACCGAAAACTGTACCCCTTTCATCCATCGTTAAAATCACCACCGAAAATAGTACCCCTTTCATGCATCGTTAAAATCACCACCGAAAACTGTATCCCTTTCATCCATCGTTAAAATCACCACCGAAAACTGTACCCCTTTCATCCATCGTTAAAATCACCACCGAAAACTGTACCCCTTTCACCCTCGTTAAAAACACCACCGAAAACTTTATCCTCGTTAAAATAACCACTGAAAACTGTCCCACTTTCATCCTTGTTAAAATCACCACCGAAAACTGTACCCCTTTCATCCATCATTAAAATCACCACCGAAAACTGTACCCCTTTCACCTTCGTTAAAATCACCACGAAAAATAGTACCACTTTCACCTTCGTTAAAATCACCACGGAAAACTGTACCCCTTTCAGCCATCGTTAAAATCACCACCGAAAACCGTACCCCTTTCATCCATCGTTAAAATCACCACCGAAAACTGTACCCCTTTCACGCATCGTAAAAATCACCACCGAAAAACTGTACCCCTTTCATCCATCGTTAAAATCACCACCGAAAACTGTACCCCTTTCATCCATCGTTAAAATCACCACCGAAAACTGTACCCCTTTCATCCATCGTTAAAATCACCACCGAAAACTGTACCCCTTTCAGCCATCGTTAAAATCACCACCGAAAACCGTACCCCTTTCATGCATCGTTAAAATCACCACCGAAAACTGAACCCCTTTCATCCATCGTTAAATCACCACCGAAAACCGTACCCCTTTCATGCATCGTTAAAATCACCACCGAAAACTGTATCCCTTTCATCCATCGTTAAAATCACCACCGAAAACTGTACCCCTTTCATCCATCGTTAAAATCACCACCGAAAACTGTACCCCTTTCATCCATCGTTAAAATCACCACCGAAAACTATCCCCTTTTCATCCATCATTAAAATCACCACCGAAAACTGTCCTCCTTTCAGCATCGTTCAAATCACCACCGAAAACTGTACCCCTTTCATCCATCGTTAAAATCACCACCGAAAACTGTACCCCTTTCATCCATCGTTAAAATCACCACCGAAAACTATACCCCTTTCATCCATCGTTAAAATCACCACCGAAAATAGTACCCCTTTCACCTTCGTTAAAATCACCACCCAAAATAGTACCCCTTTCACCTTCGTTAAAATCACCACCCAAAATAGTACCCATTTTACCTTCATTAAAATCACTACGGAAAACTGTACTCCTTTCAGCCATCGTTAAAATCACCACCGAAAACCGTACCCCTACCAACCATCGTTAAAATCATCACCGAAAACTGTACCCTTTCATGCATCGTTAAAATCACCACCGAAAACTGTACCCCTTTCATGCATCGTTAAAATCACCACCGAAAACTGTACCCCTTTCACCTTCGTTAAAATCACTACGGAAAACCGTACCCCTTTCATCCATCGTTAAAATCACCACCGAAAACTGTACCCCTTTCATCCATTGTTAAAATCACCACCGAAAATAGTACCCCTTTCACCTTCGTTAAAATCACCACCCAAAATAGTACCCCTTTCACCTTCGTTAAAATCACCACCCAAAATAGTACCCCTTTTACCTTCATTAAAATCACTACGGAAAACTGTACTCCTTTCAGCCATCGTTAAAATCACCACCGAAAACCGTACCCCTACCAACCATCGTTAAAAATCATCACCGAAAACTGTACCCCTTTCATGCATCGTTAAAATCACCACCGAAAACTGTACCCCTTTCATGCATCGTTAAAATCACCACCGAAAACTGTACCCCTTTCACCTCGTTAAAATCACTACGGAAAACCGTACCCCTTTCATCCATCGTTAAAATCACCACCGAAAACTGTACCCCTTTCATCCATCGTTAAAATCACCACCGAAAACTATCCCCTTTTCATCCATCATTAAAATCACCACCGAAAACTGTCCTCCTTTCAGCATCGTTAAAATCACCACCGAAAACTGTACCCCTTTCATCCATCGTTAAAATCACCACCGAAAACTGTACCCCTTTCATCCATCGTTAAAATCACCACCGAAAACTATACCCCTTTCATCCATCGTTAAAATCACCACCGAAAATAGTACCCCTTTCACCTTCGTTAAAATCACCACCCAAAATAGTACCCCTTTCACCTTCGTTAAAATCACCACCCAAAATAGTACCCATTTTACCTTCATTAAAATCACTACGGAAAACTGTACTCCTTTCAGCCATCGTTAAAATCACCACCGAAAACCGTACCCCTACCATCCATCGTTAAAATCATCACCGAAAACTGTACCCCTTTCATGCATCGTTAAAATCACCACCGAAAACTGTACCCCTTTCATGCATCGTTAAAATCACCACCGAAAACTGTACCCCTTTCACCTTCGTTAAAATCACTACGGAAAACCGTACCCCTTTCATCCATCGTTAAAATCACCAACGAAAACTGTACCCCTTTCATCCATCGTTAAAATCACCACCGAAAATAGTACCCCTTTCACCTTCGTTAAAATCACCACCGAAAATAGTACCCCTTTCACCTTCGTTAAAATCACTACGGAAAACTGTACCCCTTTCAGCCATCGTTAAAATCACCACCGAAAACCGTACCCCTTTCATCCATCGTTAAAATCACCACCGAAAACTGTACCCCTTTCACGCATCGTAAAAATCACCACCGAAAAACTGTACCCCTTTCATCCATCGTTAAAATCACCACCGAAAACTGTACCCCTTTCATCCATCGTTAAAATCACCACCGAAAACTGTACCCCTTTCATCCATTGTTAAAATCACCACCGAAAATAGTACCCCTTTCACCTTCGTAAAATCACCACCGAAAACTGTACCCCTTTCATCCATCGTTAAAATCACCACCGAAAACTGTACCCCTTTCATCCATCGTTAAAATCACCACCGAAAATAGTACCCCTTTCATGCATCGTTAAAATCACCACCGAAAACTGTATCCCTTTCATCCATCGTTAAAATCACCACCGAAAACTGTACCCCTTTCATCCATCGTTAAAATCACCACCGAAAACTGTACCCCTTTCATCCATCGTTAAAATCACCACCGAAAACTATCCCCTTTTCATCCATCATTAAAATCACCACCGAAAACTGTCCTCCTTTCAGCATCGTTAAAATCACCACCGAAAACTGTACCCCTTTCATCCATCGTTAAAATCACCACCGAAAACTGTACCCCTTTCATCCATCGTTAAAATCACCACCGAAAACTATACCCCTTTCATCCATCGTTAAAATCACCACCGAAAATAGTACCCCTTTCACCTTCGTTAAAATCACCACCCAAAATAGTACCCCTTTCACCTTCGTTAAAATCACCACCAAAAATAGTACCCATTTTACCTTCGTTAAAATCACTACGGAAAACTGTACTCCTTTCAGCCATCGTTAAAATCACCACCGAAAACCGTACCCCTTCCATCCATCGTTAAAATCATCACCGAAAACTGTACCCCTTTCAGGCATCGTTAAAATCACCACCGAAAACTGTACCCCTTTCACCTTCGTTAAAATCACTACGGAAAACCGTACCCCTTTCATCCATCGTTAAAATCACCAACGAAAACTGTACCCCTTTCATCCATCGTTAAAATCACCACCGAAAATAGTACCCCTTTCACCTTCGTTAAAATCACCACCGAAAATAGTACCCCTTTCACCTTCGTTAAAATCACTACGGAAAACTGTACCCCTTTCAGCCATCGTTAAAATCACCACCGAAAACCGTACCCCTTTCATCCATCGTTAAAATCACCACCGAAAACTGTACCCCTTTCACGCATCGTAAAAATCACCACCGAAAACTGTACCCCTTTCATCCATCGTTAAAATCACCACCGAAAACTGTACCCCTTTCATCCATCGTTAAAATCACCACCGAAAACTGTACCCCTTTCATCCATCGTTAAAATCACCACCGAAAACTGTACACCCTTCATCCATCGTTAAAATCACCACCGAAAATAGTACCCCTTTCACCTTCGTTAAAATCACCACCGAAAACTGTACCCCTTTCACGCATCGTAAAAATCACCACCGAAAACTGTACCCCTTTCATCCATCGTTAAAATCACCACCGAAAACTGTACCCCTTTCATCCATCGTTAAAATCACCACCGAAAAACTGTACCCCTTTCATCCATCGTTAAAATCACCACCGAAAACTGTACCCCTTTCATCCATCGTTAAAATCACCACCGAAAACTATCCCCTTTTCATCCATCATTAAAATCACCACCGAAAACTGTCCTCCTTTCAGCATCGTTAAAATCACCACCGAAAACTGTACCCCTTTCATCCATCGTTAAAATCACCACCGAAAACTGTACCCCTTTCATCCATCGTTAAAATCACCACCGAAAACTATACCCCTTTCATCCTCATTAAAAACACCACCGAAAACGTCCCTCTTTCATCCTCGTTAAAATCACCACCGATAACTGTACCCCTTTCATCCATCGTTAAAATCACCACCGAAAATAGTACCCCTTTCACCTTCGTTAAAATCACCACCGAAAATAGTACCCATTTCACCTTCGTTAAAATCACTGCGGAAAACTGTACCCCTTTCAGCCATCGTTAAAATCACCACCGAAAACCGTACCCCTTTCATCCATCGTTAAAATCACCACCGAAAACTGTACCCCTTTCATGCATCGTTAAAATCACCACCGAAAACTGTACCCCTTTCATCCATCGTTAAAATCACCACCGAAAACTGTACCCCTTTCATCCATCGTTAAAATCACAACCGAAAACGTCCCTCTTTCATCCTCGTTATAATCACCACCGAAAACGTCCCACTTTCACCCTCGTTAAAATCACCACCGAAAACGTCCCTGTTTCATCCTCATTAAAAACACCACCGAAAAAGTCCCTCTTTCATCCTCATTAAAAACACCACCGAAAACGTCCCTCTTTCATCCTCGTTAAAAACACCACCGAAAACGTCCCTCTTTCATCCTCATTAAAAACACCACCAAAAACGTCCCTCTTTCATCTTCGTTAAAATCACCACCGAAAACGTCCCCCTTTCATCCTCGTTAAAAACACCACCGAAAACGTCCCTCTTTCATCCTCGTTAAAATCACCACCGAAAACGTCCATCTTTCATCCTCATTAAAATCACAACCGAAAACGTCCCTCTTTCATCCTCGTTATAATCACCACCGAAAACGTCCCACTTTCACCCTCGTTAAAATCACCACCGAAAACGTCCCTGTTTCATCCTCATTAAAAACACCACCGAAAAAGTCCCTCTTTCATCCTCATTAAAAACACCACCGAAAACGTCCCTCTTTCATCCTCGTTAAAAACACCACCGAAAACGTCCCTCTTTCATCCTCATTAAAAACACCACCAAAACGTCCCTCTTTCATCTTCGTTAAAATCACCACCGAAAACGTCCGCCTTTCATCCTCATTAAAAACACCACCGAAAACGTCCCTCTTTCATCCTCGTTAAAATCACCACCGAAAACTTCCATCTTTCATCCTCGTTAAAAACACCACCGAAAACGTCCCTCTTTCATCCTCATTAAAAACACCACCAAAAACGTCCCTCTTTCATCCTCGTTAAAATCACCACCGATAACCGTACCCCTTTCATGCATCGTTAAAATCACCACCGAAAACTGTATCCCTTTCATCCATCGTTAAAATCGCCACCGAAAACTGTACCCCTTTTATCCATCGTTAAAATCACCACCGAAAACTGTACCCCTTTCATCCATCGTTAAAATCACCACCGAAAACTATCCCCTTTCATCCATCATTAAAATCACCACCGAAAACTGTCCTCCTTTCAGCATCGTTAAAATCACCACCGAAAACTGTACCCCTTTTCATCCATCGTTAAAATCACCACCGAAAACTGTACCCCTTTCATCCATCGTTAAAATCACCACCGAAAACTATCCCCTTTTCATCCATCATTAAAATCACCACCGAAAACTGTCCTCCTTTCAGCATCGTTAAAATCACCACCGAAAACTGTACCCCTTTCATCCATCGTTAAAATCACCACCGAAAACTGTACCCCTTTCATCCATCGTTAAAATCACCACCGAAAACTATCCCCTTTTCATCCATCATTAAAATCACCACCGAAAACTGTCCTCCTTTCAGCATCGTTAAAATCACCACCGAAAACTGTACCCCTTTCATCCATCGTTAAAATCACCACCGAAAACTGTACCCCTTTCATCCATCGTTAAAATCACCACCGAAAACTGTACCCCTTTCACCTTCGTTAAAATCACTACGGAAAACCGTACCCCTTTCATCCATCGTTAAAATCACCAACGAAAACTGTACCCCTTTCATCCATCGTTAAAATCACCACCGAAAATAGTACCCCTTTCACCTTCGTTAAAATCACCACCGAAAATAGTACCCCTTTCACCTTCGTTAAAATCACTACGGAAAACTGTACCCCTTTCAGCCATCGTTAAAATCACCAGCGAAAACCGTACCCCTTTCATCCATCGTTAAAATCACCACCGAAAACTGTACCCCTTTCACGCATCGTAAAAATCACCACCGAAAACTGTACCCCTTTCATCCATCGTAAAAATCACCACCGAAAACTGTACCCCTTTCATCCATCGTTAAAATCACCACCGAAAACTGTACCCCTTTCACGCATCGTAAAAATCACCACCGAAAACTGTACCCCTTTCATCCATCGTTAAAATCACCACCGAAAACTGTACCCCTTTCATCCATCGTTAAAATCACCACCGAAAACTGTACCCCTTTCATCCATTGTTAAAATCACCACCGAAAATAGTACCCCTTTCACCTTCGTTAAAATCACCACCGAAAACTGTACCCCTTTCATCCATCGTTAAAATCACCACCGAAAACTGTACCCCTTTCATCCATCGTTAAAATCACCACCGAAAATAGTACCCCTTTCATGCATCGTTAAAATCACCACCGAAAACTGTATCCCTTTCATCCATCGTTAAAATCACCACCGAAAACTGTACCCCTTTCATCCATCGTTAAAATCACCACCGAAAACTGTACCCCTTTCACCCTCGTTAAAAACACCACCGAAAACTTTATCCTCGTTAAAATAACCACTGAAAACTGTCCCACTTTCATCCTTGTTAAAATCACCACCGAAAACTGTACCCCTTTCATCCATCATTAAAATCACCACCGAAAACTGTACCCCTTTCACCTTCGTTAAAATCACCATCGAAAATAGTACCACTTTCACCTTCGTTAAAATCACTACGGAAAACTGTACCCCTTTCAGCCATCGTTAAAATCACCACCGAAAACCGTACCCCTTTCATCCATCGTTAAAATCACCACCGAAAACTGTACCCCTTTCACGCATCGTAAAAATCACCACCGAAAACTGTACCCCTTTCATCCATCGTTAAAATCACCACCGAAAACTGTACCCCTTTCATCCATCGTTAAAATCACCACCGAAAACTGTACCCCTTTCATCCATCGTTAAAATCACCACCGAAAACTGTACCCCTTTCAGCCATCGTTAAAATCACCACCGAAACCGTACCCCTTTCATGCATCGTTAAAATCACCACCGAAAACTGAACCCCTTTCATCCATCGTTTTAAAATCACCACCGAAAAACCGTACCCCTTTCATGCATCGTTAAAATCACCACCGAAAACTGTATCCCTTTCATCCATCGTTAAAATCACCACCGAAAACTGTACCCCTTTCATCCATCGTTAAAATCACCACCGAAAACTGTACCCCTTTCATCCATCGTTAAAATCACCACCGAAAACTATCCCCTTTTCATCCATCATTAAAATCACCACCGAAAACTGTCCTCCTTTCAGCATCGTTAAAATCACCACCGAAAACTGTACCCCTTTCATCCATCGTTAAAATCACCACCGAAAACTGTACCCCTTTCATCCATCGTTAAAATCACCACCGAAAACTATACCCTTTCATCCATCGTTAAAATCACCACCGAAAATAGTACCCCTTTCACCTTCGTTAAAATCACCACCCAAAATAGTACCCCTTTCACCTTCGTTAAAATCACCACCCAAAATAGTACCCATTTTACCTTCATTAAAATCACTACGGAAAACTGTACTCCTTTCAGCCATCGTTAAAATCACCACCGAAAACCGTACCCCTACCAACCATCGTTAAAATCATCACCGAAAACTGTACCCCTTTCATGCATCGTTAAAATCACCACCGAAAACTGTACCCCTTTCATGCATCGTTAAAATCACCACCGAAAACTGTACCCCTTTCACCTTCGTTAAAATCACTACGGAAAACCGTACCCCTTTCATCCATCGTTAAAATCACCACCGAAAACTGTACCCCTTTCATCCATTGTTAAAATCACCACCGAAAATAGTACCCCTTTCACCTTCGTTAAAATCACCACCGAAAACTGTACCCCTTTCATCCATCGTTAAAATCACCACCGAAAACTGTACCCCTTTCATCCATCGTTAAAATCACCACCGAAAATAGTACCCCTTTCATGCATCGTTAAAATCACCACCGAAAACTGTATCCCTTTCATCCATCGTTAAAATCACCACCGAAAACTGTACCCCTTTCATCCATCGTTAAAATCACCACCGAAAACTGTACCCCTTTCATCCATCGTTAAAATCACCACCGAAAACTATCCCCTTTTCATCCATCATTAAAATCACCACCGAAAACTGTCCTCCTTTCAGCATCGTTAAAATCACCACCGAAAACTGTACCCCTTTCATCCATCGTTAAAATCACCACCGAAAACTGTACCCCTTTCATCCATCGTTAAAATCACCACCGAAAACTATACCCCTTTCATCCATCGTTAAAATCACCACCGAAAATAGTACCCCTTTCACCTTCGTTAAAATCACCACCCAAAATAGTACCCCTTTCACCTTCGTTAAAATCACCACCCAAAATAGTACCCATTTTACCTTCGTTAAAATCACTACGGAAAACTGTACTCCTTTCAGCCATCGTTAAAATCACCACCGAAAACCGTACCCCTTCCATCCATCGTTAAAATCATCACCGAAAACTGTACCCCTTTCATGCATCGTTAAAATCACCACCGAAAACTGTACCCCTTTCACCTTCGTTAAAATCACTACGGAAAACCGTACCCCTTTCATCCATCGTTAAAATCACCAACGAAAACTGTACCCCTTTCATCCATCGTTAAAATCACCACCGAAAATAGTACCCCTTTCACCTTCGTTAAAATCACCACCGAAAATAGTACCCCTTTCACCTTCGTTAAAATCACTACGGAAAACTGTACCCCTTTCAGCCATCGTTAAAATCACCACCGAAAACCGTACCCCTTTCATCCATCGTTAAAATCACCACCGAAAAACTGTACCCCTTTCACGCATCGTAAAAATCACCACCGAAAACTGTACCCCTTTCATCCATCGTTAAAATCACCACCGAAAACTGTACCCCTTTCATCCATCGTTAAAATCACCACCGAAAACTGTACCCCTTTCATCCATCGTTAAAATCACCACCGAAAACTGTACACCCTTCATCCATCGTTAAAATCACCACCGAAAATAGTACCCCTTTCACCTTCGTTAAAATCACCACCGAAAACTGTACCCCTTTCACGCATCGTAAAAATCACCACCGAAAACTTTACCCTTTCATCCATCGTTAAAATCACCACCGAAAACTGTACCCCTTTCATCCATCGTTAAAATCACCACCGAAAACTGTACCCCTTTCATCCATCGTTAAAATCACCACCGAAAACTGTACCCCTTTCATCCATCGTTAAAATCACCACCGAAAACTATCCCCTTTTCATCCATCATTAAAATCACCACCGAAAACTGTCCTCCTTTCAGCATCGTTAAAATCACCACCGAAAACTGTACCCCTTTCATCCATCGTTAAAATCACCACCGAAAACTGTACCCCTTTCATCCATCGTTAAAATCACCACCGAAAACTATACCCCTTTCATCCATCGTTAAAATCACCACCGAAAATAGTACCCCTTTCACCTTCGTTAAAATCACCACCCAAAATAGTACCCCTTTCACCTTCGTTAAAATCACCACCCAAAATAGTACCCATTTTACCTTCATTAAAATCACTACGGAAAACTGTACTCCTTTCAGCCATCGTTAAAATCACCACCGAAAACTGTACCCCTTTCATGCATCGTTAAAATCACCACCGAAAACTGTACCCCTTTCATGCATCGTTAAAATCACCACCGAAACTGTACCCCTTTCACCTTCGTTAAAATCACTACGGAAAACCGTACCCCTTTCATCCATCGTTAAAATCACCAACGAAAACTGTACCCCTTTCATCCATCGTTAAAATCACCACCGAAATAGTATACCCCTTTCACCTTCGTTAAAATCACCACCGAAAATAGTACCCCTTTCACCTTCGTTAAAATCACTACGGAAAACTGTACCCCTTTCAGCCATCGTTAAAATCACCACCGAAAACCGTACCCCTTTCATCCATCGTTAAAATCACCACCGAAAACTGTACCCCTTTCACGCATCGTAAAAATCACCACCGAAAACTGTACCCCTTTCATCCATCGTTAAAATCACCACCGAAAACTGTACCCCTTTCATCCATCGTTAAAATCACCACCGAAAACTGTACCCCTTTCATCCATTGTTAAAATCACCACCGAAAATAGTACCCCTTTCACCTTCGTTAAAATCACCACCGAAAACTGTACCCCTTTCATCCATCGTTAAAATCACCACCGAAAACTGTACCCCTTTCATCCATCGTTAAAATCACCACCGAAATAGTACCCCTTTCATGCATCGTTAAAATCACCACCGAAAACTGTATCCCTTTCATCCATCGTTAAAATCACCACCGAAAACTGTACCCCTTTCATCCATCGTTAAAATCACCACCGAAAACTGTACCCCTTTCATCCATCGTTAAAATCACCACCGAAAACTATCCCCTTTTCATCCATCATTAAAATCACCACCGAAAACTGTCCTCCTTTCAGCATCGTTAAAATCACCACCGAAAACTGTACCCCTTTCATCCATCGTTAAAATCACCACCGAAAACTGTACCCCTTTCATCCATCGTTAAAATCACCACCGAAAACTATACCCCTTTCATCCATCGTTAAAATCACCACCGAAAATAGTACCCCTTTCACCTTCGTTAAAATCACCACCGAAAATAGTACCCCTTTCACCTTCGTTAAAATCACTACGGAAAACTGTACCCCTTTCAGCCATCGTTAAAATCACCACCCAAAATAGTACCCATTTTACCTTCGTTAAAATCACTACGGAAAACTGTACTCCTTTCAGCCATCGTTAAAATCACCACCGAAAACCGTACCCCTTCCATCCATCGTTAAAATCATCACCGAAAACTGTACCCCTTTCATGCATCGTTAAAATCACCACCGAAAACTGTACCCCTTTCACCTTCGTTAAAATCACCACCGAAAACTGTACCCCTTTCACCTTCGTTAAAATCACTACGGAAAACCGTACCCCTTTCATCCATCGTTAAAATCACCAACGAAAACTGTACCCCTTTCATCCATCGTTAAAATCACCACCGAAAATAGTATACCCCTTTCACCTTCGTTAAAATCACCACCGAAAATAGTACCCCTTTCACCTTCGTTAAAATCACTACGGAAAACTGTACCCCTTTCAGCCATCGTTAAAATCACCACCGAAAACCGTACCCCTTTCATCCATCGTTAAAATCACCACCGAAAACTGTACCCCTTTCACGCATCGTAAAAATCACCACCGAAAACTGTACCCCTTTCATCCATCGTTAAAATCACCACCGAAAACTGTACCCCTTTCATCCATCGTTAAAATCACCACCGAAAACTGTACCCCTTTCATCCATTGTTAAAATCACCACCGAAAATAGTACCCCTTTCACCTTCGTTAAAATCACCACCGAAAACTGTACCCCTTTCATCCATCGTTAAAATCACCAGCGAAAACCGTACCCCTTTCATCCATCGTTAAAATCACCACCGAAAACTGTACCCCTTTCACGCATCGTAAAAATCACCACCGAAAACTGTACCCCTTTCATCCATCGTTAAAATCACCACCGAAAACTGTACCCCTTTCACGCATCGTAAAAATCACCACCGAAAACTGTACCCCTTTCATCCATCGTAAAAATCACCACCGAAAACTGTACCCCTTTCATCCATCGTTAAAATCACCACCGAAAACTGTACCCCTTTCACGCATCGTAAAAATCACCACCGAAAACTGTACCCCTTTCATCCATCGTTAAAATCACCACCGAAAACTGTACCCCTTTCATCCATCGTTAAAATCACCACCGAAAACTGTACCCCTTTCATCCATTGTTAAAATCACCACCGAAAATAGTACCCCTTTCACCTTCGTTAAAATCACCACCGAAAACTGTACCCCTTTCATCCATCGTTAAAATCACCACCGAAAACTGTACCCCTTTCATCCATCGTTAAAATCACCACCGAAAATAGTACCCCTTTCATGCATCGTTAAAATCACCACCGAAAACTGTATCCCTTTCATC
Source organism: Desmophyllum pertusum (assembly GCA_029204205.1). Lineage (NCBI taxonomy): Eukaryota > Metazoa > Cnidaria > Anthozoa > Scleractinia > Caryophylliidae > Desmophyllum > Desmophyllum pertusum. Next base: position 5,801,137 of record MU825874.1, read on the forward strand.
CATCGTTAAAATCACCACCGAAAACTGTACCCCTTTCATCCATCGTTAAAATCACCACCGAGAACTGTACCCCTTTCACCCTCGTTAAAAACACCACCGAAAACTTTATCCTCGTTAAAATAACCACTGGAAACTGTCCCACTTTCATCCTTGTTAAAATCACCACCGAAAACTGTACCCCTTTCATCCATCATTAAAATCACCACCGAAAACTGTACCCCTTTCACCTTCGTTAAAATCACCACCGAAAATAGTACCACTTTCACCTTCGTTAAAATCACTACGGAAAACTGTACCCCTTTCAGCCATCGTTAAAATCACCACCGAAAACCGTACCCCTTTCATCCATCGTTAAAATCACCACCGAAAACTGTACCCCTTTCACGCATCGTAAAAATCACCACCGAAAACTGTACCCCTTTCATCCATCGTTAAAATCACCACCGAAAACTGTACCCCTTTCATCCATCGTTAAAATCACCACCGAAAACTGTACCCCTTTCATCCATCGTTAAAATCACCACCGAAAACTGTACCCCTTTCAGCCATCGTTAAAATCACCACCGAAAACCGTACCCCTTTCATGCATCGTTAAAATCACCACCGAAAACTGAACCCCTTTCATCCATCGTTAAAATCATCACCGAAAACTGTACCCCTTTCATGCATCGTTAAAATCACCACCGAAAACTGTACCCCTTTCACCTTCGTTAAAATCACTACGGAAAACCGTACCCCTTTCATCCATCGTTAAAATCACCAACGAAAACTGTAGCCCTTTCATCCATCGTTAAAATCACCACCGAAAATAGTACCCCTTTCACCTTCGTTAAAATCACCACCGAAAATAGTACCCCTTTCACCTTCGTTAAAATCACTACGGAAAACTGTACCCCTTTCAGCCATCGTTAAAATCACCACCGAAAACTGTACCCCTTTCATCCATCGTTAAAATCACCACCGAAAACTGTACCCCTTTCATCCATCGTTAAAATCACCACCGAAAACTGTACCCCTTTCATCCATCGTTAAAATCACCACCGAAAACTGTACCCCTTTCAGCCATCGTTAAAATCACCACCGAAAACCGTACCCCTTTCATGCATCGTTAACATCACCACCGAAAACTGAACCCCTTTCATCCATCGTTAAAATCACCACCGAAAACCGTACCCCTTTCATGCATCGTTAAAATCACCACCGAAAACTGTATCCCTTTCATCCATCGTTAAAATCACCACCGAAAACTGTACCCCTTTCATCCATCGTTAAAATCACCACCGAAAACTGTACCCCTTTCATCCATCGTTAAAATCACCACCGAAAACTATCCCCTTTTCATCCATCATTAAAATCACCACCGAAAACTGTCCTCCTTTCAGCATCGTTAAAATCACCACCGAAAACTGTACCCCTTTCATCCATCGTTAAAATCACCACCGAAAACTGTACCCCTTTCATCCATCGTTAAAATCACCACCGAAAACTATACCCCTTTCATCCATCGTTAAAATCACCACCGAAAATAGTACCCCTTTCACCTTCGTTAAAATCACCACCCAAAATAGTACCCCTTTCACCTTCGTTAAAATCACCACCCAAAATAGTACCCATTTTACCTTCATTAAAATCACTACGGAAAACTGTACTCCTTTCAGCCATCGTTAAAATCACCACCGAAAACCATACCCCTACCATCCATCGTTAAAATCATCACCGAAAACTGTACCCCTTTCATGCATCGTTAAAATCACCACCGAAAACTGTACCCCTTTCATGCATCGTTAAAATCACCACCGAAAACTGTACCCCTTTCACCTTCGTTAAAATCACTACGGAAAACCGTACCCCTTTCATCCATCGTTAAAATCACCAACGAAAACTGTACCCCTTTCATCCATCGTTAAAATCACCACCGAAAATAGTACCCCTTTCACCTTCGTTAAAATCACCACCGAAAATAGTACCCCATTCACCTTCGTTAAAATCACTACGGAAAACTGTACCCCTTTCAGCCATCGTTAAAATCACCACCGAAAACCGTACCCCTTTCATCCATCGTTAAAATCACCACCGAAAACTGTACCCCTTTCACGCATCGTAAAAATCACCACCGAAAACTGTACCCCTTTCATCCATCGTTAAAATCACCACCGAAAACTGTACCCCTTTCATCCATCGTTAAAATCACCACCGAAAACTGTACCCCTTTCATCCATTGTTAAAATCACCACCGAAAATAGTACCCCTTTCACCTTCGTTAAAATCACCACCGAAAACTGTACCCCTTTCATCCATCGTTAAAATCACCACCGAAAACTGTACCCCTTTCATCCATCGTTAAAATCACCACCGCAAATAGTACCCCTTTCATGCATCGTTAAAATCACCACCGAAAACTGTATCCCTTTCATCCATCGTTAAAATCACCACCGAAAACTGTACCCCTTTCATCCATCGTTAAAATCACCACCGAAAACTGTACCCCTTTCATCCATCGTTAAAATCACCACCGAAAACTATCCCCTTTTCATCCATCATTAAAATCACCACCGAAAACTGTCCTCCTTTCAGCATCGTTAAAATCACCACCGAAAACTGTACCCCTTTCATCCATCGTTAAAATCACCACCGAAAACTGTACCCATTTCATCCATCGTTAAAATCACCACCGAAAACTATACCCCTTTCATCCATCGTTAAAATCACCACCGAAAATAGTACCCCTTTCACCTTCGTTAAAATCACCACCCAAAATAGTACCCCTTTCACCTTCGTTAAAATCACCACCCAAAATAGTACCCATTTTACCTTCGTTAAAATCACTACGGAAAACTGTACTCCTTTCAGCCATCGTTAAAATCACCACCGAAAACCGTACCCCTTCCATCCATCGTTAAAATCATCACCGAAAACTGTACCCCTTTCATGCATCGTTAAAATCACCACCGAAAACTGTACCCCTTTCACCTTCGTTAAAATCACTACGGAAAACCGTACCCCTTTCATCCATCGTTAAAATCACCACCGAAAACTGTACACCCTTCATCCATCGTTAAAATCACCACCGAAAATAGTACCCCTTTCACCTTCGTTAAAATCACCACCGAAAACTGTACCCCTTTCACGCATCGTAAAAATCACCACCGAAAACTTTACCCCTTTCATCCATCGTTAAAATCACCACCGAAAACTGTACCCCTTTCATCCATCGTTAAAATCACCACCGAAAACTGTACCCCTTTCATCCATCGTTAAAATCACCACCGAAAACTGTACCCCTTTCATCCATCGTTAAAATCACCACCGAAAACTATCCCCTTTTCATCCATCATTAAAATCACCACCGAAAACTGTCCTCCTTTCAGCATCGTTAAAATCACCACCGAAAACTGTACCCCTTTCATCCATCGTTAAAATCACCACCGAAAACTGTACCCCTTTCATCCATCGTTAAAATCACCACCGAAAACTATACCCCTTTCATCCATCGTTAAAATCACCACCGAAAATAGTACCCCTTTCACCTTCGTTAAAATCACCACCCAAAATAGTACCCCTTTCACCTTCGTTAAAATCACCACCCAAAATAGTACCCATTTTACCTTCATTAAAATCACTACGGAAAACTGTACTCCTTTCAGCCATCGTTAAAATCACCACCGAAAACTGTACCCCTTTCATGCATCGTTAAAATCACCACCGAAAACTGTACCCCTTTCATGCATCGTTAAAATCACCACCGAAAACTGTACCCCTTTCACCTTCGTTAAAATCACTACGGAAAATCGTACCCCTTTCATCCATCGTTAAAATCACCAACGAAAACTGTACCCCTTTCATCCATCGTTAAAATCACCACCGAAAATAGTATACCCCTTTCACCTTCGTTAAAATCACCACCGAAAATAGTACCCCTTTCACCTTCGTTAAAATCACTACGGAAAACTGTACCCCTTTCAGCCATCGTTAAAATCACCACCGAAAACCGTACCCCTTTCATCCATCGTTAAAATCACCACCGAAAACTGTACCCCTTTCATGCATCGTTAAAATCACCACCGAAAACTGTACCCCTTTCACCTTCGTTAAAATCACTACGGAAAACCGTACCCCTTTCATGCATCGTTAAAATCACCACCGAAAACTGAACCCCTTTCATCCATCGTTAAAATCACCACCGAAAACCGTACCCCTTTCATGCATCGTTAAAATCACCACCGAAAACTGTATCCCTTTCATCCATCGTTAAAATCACCACCGAAAACTGTACCCCTTTCATCCATCGTTAAAATCACCACCGAAAACTGTACCCCTTTCATCCATCGTTAAAATCACCACCGAAAACTATCCCCTTTTCATCCATCATTAAAATCACCACCGAAAACTGTCCTCCTTTCAGCATCGTTAAAATCACCACCGAAAACTGTACCCCTTTCATCCATCGTTAAAATCACCACCGAAAACTGTACCCCTTTCATCCATCGTTAAAATCACCACCGAAAACTATACCCCTTTCATCCATCGTTAAAATCACCACCGAAAATAGTACCCCTTTCACCTTCGTTAAAATCACCACCCAAAATAGTACCCCTTTCACCTTCGTTAAAATCACCACCCAAAATAGTACCCATTTTACCTTCATTAAAATCACTACGGAAAACTGTACTCCTTTCAGCCATCGTTAAAATCACCACCGAAAACCGTACCCCTACCATCCATCGTTAAAATCATCACCGAAAACTGTACCCCTTTCATGCATCGTTAAAATCACCACCGAAAACTGTACCCCTTTCATGCATCGTTAAAATCACCACCGAAAACTGTACCCCTTTCACCTTCGTTAAAATCACTACGGAAAACCGTACCCCTTTCATCCATCGTTAAAATCACCAACGAAAACTGTACCCCTTTCATCCATCGTTAAAATCACCACCGAAAATAGTACCCCTTTCACCTTCGTTAAAATCACCACCGAAAATAGTACCCCTTTCACCTTCGTTAAAATCACTACGGAAAACTGTACCCCTTTCAGCCATCGTTAAAATCACCACCGAAAACCGTACCCCTTTCATCCATCGTTAAAATCACCACCGAAAACTGTACCCCTTTCACGCATCGTAAAAATCACCACCGAAAACTGTACCCCTTTCATCCATCGTTAAAATCACCACCGAAAACTGTACCCCTTTCATCCATCGTTAAAATCACCACCGAAAACTGTACCCCTTTCATCCATTGTTAAAATCACCACCGAAAATAGTACCCCTTTCACCTTCGTTAAAATCACCACCGAAAACTGTACCCCTTTCATCCATCGTTAAAATCACCACCGAAAACTGTACCCCTTTCATCCATCGTTAAAATCACCACCGAAAATAGTACCCCTTTCATGCATCGTTAAAATCACCACCGAAAACTGTATCCCTTTCATCCATCGTTAAAATCACCACCGAAAACTGTACCCCTTTCATCCATCGTTAAAATCACCACCGAAAACTGTACCCCTTTCATCCATCGTTAAAATCACCACCGAAAACTATCCCCTTTTCATCCATCATTAAAATCACCACCGAAAACTGTCCTCCTTTCAGCATCGTTAAAATCACCACCGAAAACTGTACCCCTTTCATCCATCGTTAAAATCACCACCGAAAACTGTACCCATTTCATCCATCGTTAAAATCACCACCGAAAACTATACCCCTTTCATCCATCGTTAAAATCACCACCGAAAATAGTACCCCTTTCACCTTCGTTAAAATCACCACCCAAAATAGTACCCCTTTCACCTTCGTTAAAATCACCACCCAAAATAGTACCCATTTTACCTTCGTTAAAATCACTACGGAAAACTGTACTCCTTTCAGCCATCGTTAAAATCACCACCGAAAACCGTACCCCTTCCATCCATCGTTAAAATCATCACCGAAAACTGTACCCCTTTCATGCATCGTTAAAATCACCACCGAAAACTGTACCCCTTTCACCTTCGTTAAAATCACTACGGAAAACCGTACCCCTTTCATCCATCGTTAAAATCACCAACGAAAACTGTAGCCCTTTCATCCATCGTTAAAATCACCACCGAAAATAGTACCCCTTTCACCTTCGTTAAAATCACCACCGAAAATAGTACCCCTTTCACCTTCGTTAAAATCACTACGGAAAACTGTACCCCTTTCAGCCATCGTTAAAATCACCACCGAAAACTGTACCCCTTTCATCCATCGTTAAAATCACCACCGAAAACTGTACCCCTTTCATCCATCGTTAAAATCACCACCGAAAACTGTACCCCTTTCATCCATCGTTAAAATCACCACCGAAAACTGTACCCCTTTCATCCATCGTTAAAATCACCACCGAAAACTGTACACCCTTCATCCATCGTTAAAATCACCACCGAAAATAGTACCCCTTTCACCTTCGTTAAAATCACCACCGAAAACTGTACCCCTTTCACGCATCGTAAAAATCACCACCGAAAACTTTACCCCTTTCATCCATCGTTAAAATCACCACCGAAAACTGTACCCCTTTCATCCATCGTTAAAATCACCACCGAAAACTGTACCCCTTTCATCCATCGTTAAAATCACCACCGAAAACTGTACCCCTTTCATCCATCGTTAAAATCACCACCGAAAACTATCCCCTTTTCATCCATCATTAAAATCACCACCGAAAACTGTCCTCCTTTCAGCATCGTTAAAATCACCACCGAAAACTGTACCCCTTTCATCCATCGTTAAAATCACCACCGAAAACTGTACCCCTTTCATCCATCGTTAAAATCACCACCGAAAACTATACCCCTTTCATCCATCGTTAAAATCACCACCGAAAATAGTACCCCTTTCACCTTCGTTAAAATCACCACCCAAAATAGTACCCCTTTCACCTTCGTTAAAATCACCACCCAAAATAGTACCCATTTTACCTTCATTAAAATCACTACGGAAAACTGTACTCCTTTCAGCCATCGTTAAAATCACCACCGAAAACTGTACCCCTTTCATGCATCGTTAAAATCACCACCGAAAACTGTACCCCTTTCATGCATCGTTAAAATCACCACCGAAAACTGTACCCCTTTCACCTTCGTTAAAATCACTACGGAAAACCGTACCCCTTTCATCCATCGTTAAAATCACCAACGAAAACTGTACCCCTTTCATCCATCGTTAAAATCACCACCGAAAATAGTATACCCCTTTCACCTTCGTTAAAATCACCACCGAAAATAGTACCCCTTTCACCTTCGTTAAAATCACTACGGAAAACTGTACCCCTTTCAGCCATCGTTAAAATCACCACCGAAAACCGTACCCCTTTCATCCATCGTTAAAATCACCACCGAAAACTGTACCCCTTTCACGCATCGTAAAAATCACCACCGAAAACTGTACCCCTTTCATCCATCGTTAAAATCACCACCGAAAACTGTACCCCTTTCATCCATCGTTAAAATCACCACCGAAAACTGTACCCCTTTCATCCATTGTTAAAATCACCACCGAAAATAGTACCCCTTTCACCTTCGTTAAAATCACCACCGAAAACTGTACCCCTTTCATCCATCGTTAAAATCACCACCGAAAACTGTACCCCTTTCATCCATCGTTAAAATCACCACCGAAAATAGTACCCCTTTCATGCATCGTTAAAATCACCACCGAAAACTGTATCCCTTTCATCCATCGTTAAAATCACCACCGAAAACTGTACCCCTTTCATCCATCGTTAAAATCACCACCGAAAACTGTACCCCTTTCATCCATCGTTAAAATCACCACCGAAAACTATCCCCTTTTCATCCATCATTAAAATCACCACCGAAAACTGTCCTCCTTTCAGCATCGTTAAAATCACCACCGAAAACTGTACCCCTTTCATCCATCGTTAAAATCACCACCGAAAACTGTACCCCTTTCATCCATCGTTAAAATCACCACCGAAAACTGTACCCCTTTCATCCATCGTTAAAATCACCACCGAAAATAGTACCCCTTTCACCTTCGTTAAAATCACCACCGAAAATAGTACCCCTTTCACCTTCGTTAAAATCACTACGGAAAACTGTACCCCTTTCAGTCATCGTTAAAATCACCACCCAAAATAGTACCCATTTTACCTTCGTTAAAATCACTACGGAAAACTGTACTCCTTTCAGCCATCGTTAAAATCACCACCGAGAACCGTACCCCTTCCATCCATCGTTAAAATCATCACCGAAAACTGTACCCCTTTCATGCATCGTTAAAATCACCACCGAAAACTGTACCCCTTTCACCTTCGTTAAAATCACTACGGAAAACCGTACCCCTTTCATCCATCGTTAAAATCACCAACGAAAAACTGTACCCCTTTCATCCATCGTTAAAATCACCACCGAAAATAGTACCCCTTTCACCTTCGTTAAAATCACCACCGAAAATAGTACCCCTTTCACCTTCGTTAAAATCACTACGGAAAACTGTACCCCTTTCAGCCATCGTTAAAATCACCACCGAAAACCGTACCCCTTTCATCCATCGTTAAAATCACCACCGAAAACTGTACCCCTTTCACGCATCGTAAAAATCACCACCGAAAACTGTACCCCTTTCATCCATCGTTAAAATCACCACCGAAAACTGTACACCCTTCATCCATCGTTAAAATCACCACCGAAAATAGTACCCCTTTCACCTTCGTTAAAATCACCACCGAAAATAGTACCCCTTTCACCTTCGTTAAAATCACTACTGAAAACTGTACCCCTTTCAGCCATCGTTAAAATCACCACCGAAAACCGTACCCCTTTCATGCATCGTTAAAATCACCACCGAAAACTGTACCCCTTTCATCCATCGTTACAATCACCACCGAAAACCGTACCCCTTTCATGCATCGTTAAAATCACCACCGAAAACTGTATCCCTTTCATCCATCGTTAAAATCACCACCGAAAACTGTACCCCTTTCATCCATCGTTAAAATCACCACCGAAAACTGTACCCCTTTCATCCATCGTTAAAATCACCACCGAAAACTATCCCCTTTTCATCCATCATTAAAATCACCACCGAAAACTGTCCTCCTTTCAGCATCGTTAAAATCACCACCGAAAACTGTACCCCTTTCATCCATCGTTAAAATCACCACCGAAAACTGTACCCCTTTCATCCATCGTTAAAATAACCACCGAAAACTATACCCCTTTCATCCATCGTTAAAATCACCACATCTTTTCAACCTCGTTCCCAGGGTCTTCTCGTTCTTGAAAAACGAGGAGTCCCTGGGATCGAGGTTGCAGTCCGTTGACGGTTGCGCGTTATATATGCCACCATTGTGCCACGGCACTAACAACATGGATTCTGCAGGCAAGACGGTGGCTTCGATTCTCCGTATGCAATATGGAACCAAGAGAGTGTTAGACTCTTCAATCCTCGATGCTCGAAGCACCCACGTTCGCGCTTCGCGCTCAGTTCCAGTTCGCTCGTGGCTACAACGATGTGAGAAGAACAGTCTCAGTCTAAAAGGACAGGGCTGAATAACGTCTGCGCATGCCCCAAGCGCTTGCCAGGAAACCATAGCAACAACATAGGTAAAATGGCGGGAGTTTCAAAAATACGAAACACTGCAGAGGTTTTCGCCTAGAATAAGAGTTTGCCTTAAGCTTTAAAATCTTGCAGTGGATCCGCCTGTTACTGAGTGAAAACATATCTTTTGAACACTTTTTTCTGAATACTCGCTGAAAAATAGCCACGAAGCGCCCCACGATGTCAGAGTTCGCGAAAATGCAGAAACGAAGCAGTAATGATATACTCATGTTTTCTCATATTCCACGGCATTTCATGGCGAAAAATCTTCGAGGTAAACTTTGAAGTGTTCAAATTATTATTTGCGAAAGTAGGAAAAAGAAATATTCCCGTTTTGGAGCGGAAATGAAAGACATTTATCTCTCATTGCCGTCGTGTTTCAAAACCACACACCAACACGTTCGCGCCAAACATTTGCTGTTGCTGTCATGAAATCCCGCACATGCGCAGACGTTATTCAGCCCTGTCCTTTCGGCAGTGTTTTCAACCTCGTTCCTAGGGTCTTCTCGTTCTAGAAAAACGAGAAGATCCTGGGATCGAGGTTGTTTCGATTCTCCGTATGCAATATGGAACCAAGAGAGGGTTAGACTATTCAATTCTCGATGCTCGAAGCGCCCACGTTCGTGCTTCGCGCTCAGTTCCAGTTCGTTCGCGGCTACAACGATCTTTGAAGAACAGTCTAAGAGAGGATAATCATCTCAGGTTGCGGTATTTTGTTGATAATCCGCATTTAGTTCAGGACTGTTTGCTTCAAGCTTTGGAAGACCCGTGAGCAAATTCTTTGCATGATTTATTCGTTAAACGGCGGGATAATGAATAATCAATCAGACTGAGAGTCAAGAAAATGTGCTGGAAACAATAGCCACTGTGAAGCACCCAATCAGAGCGTGGTCCCCGAATCCTGGAGAAACAGTAGGATACTGGAACACGATTAACGACGCCGTAGCGCAGACCTCACCAATCTCGTTCCCAGAATCCTCGTTACCCTTGTCCAGCGGTGGAGCGGCCAACAAGGAGTTCTGGGGGGAAGCGATCAGCCATGACCGGATTCTTGGACTTCCGGCTCCATTGCGCATGTGTTCGACCCCATGTTTCAACTAACGGACGCCAAGATTCTTGGACTTCCGGTCTTACTGCGCAAGTCAGGCGGATCACTCTATCCCAGAGGTCCTTGTTGGCCGCTCCACCGCTGGACAAGGGTAACGAGGACTCTGGGAACGAGATTGAGACCTCACTTTTCCGAAGCAGGCAGGAAATGGGAGACGTCTGCACGTAGGCTAAACTACTCTCGACATCGAATTTGTCTGTTTATCCGTTTGTGAGCCGCTACGTCACATAGTAACCAGCGGTAATTATAAAGTACACTTCTGTGATCTCAAAAGTGACTGACCCACCCCTGATGGAAGTTTCACAATTACATGACCAACCCCCTGAGTACAAAAATAATACTGAATTATTAATAGTGTCTGGAATTTTCCTTTCGCAATATCCAGTTTACATCGTCGGTTGTACATGACTGAACTTGCGGAAATATTTAATGTAATATCACTCACTATCGCTTTCTCAGGCTGCATTTTGAGTTTGTAATGCTTGAGAGGGGCATACAATCTATATCAGTTTCCTTCTTTCGCATCAAATTAGAGATATTAAATAACTGTTAACCCTACCTGTGATGTTGTATCTTTATAGTAAGTGTGACGGCCATTTTGTATTTTGACTGGTGCGAGGGCTGACCGAGGAACTTTCGGAAACCATTCGGAACTCGGCGCGTGATCGGAAGTTCCAAAAAATTTCCGAATTTTCACGGTTGTGTCTGACATTTCATTTTTCGGTTCCAGACCTCGTACCACCTAACGGCCGTTCTTAAAATCAAAATGGCCGCCACACTCACTATCAAGACACAAGAACGCAGGTATGTATCACTATACAGTAATTTCGTAATTTGATATGAGGGCCATACCACTATCTCCATGGTTTGTCGTATTTATCTATTGCTACTAGTAAATAGCTAAAGACAATAGGCCATTTCCGAGATGCCCTTTGCCTCTGTTTCAAAACGAGTCCTGGTGCACAATCTTTCAAAGACCTTCAAATGGAGATGAGTTTGACTTACATGACAATGAACTTGTGAGTAAAACTAATTTCCATGAGAAAGGTTGTACACCAGGACTCGTTTTGAAACAGAGGCAAAAGGCAACTCGGAACTGGCCTATTGAAGATGAGCTGTTACAAGTCCACCTTGATTTTGTACAAATTCTTGTCAGTACACAAACGTGGAAGATCTTGCGTACATATATCGGAATCCTGCTTTTAATTGTGGCTCCCGCTTCTTGTGCTTTTTCTATTGAAAAATATTACGCAATGTTGCGATTTCTTTTCCTATTTCTCCCATCCGCTTTCCTCCGCGTGTACAGTACAATGAGAAGTGTTCTTTACTATAGACCTTTCTCCAAAATGGCCGCCGCAATTTCATATTAAACTGAGTGGAAAATCAATACAAGCACCTGGAAGACAACCTCTTGTTTGGTAATCGTACGAAGTTTCGTTAGGTTAGGTTCTACTTGAGTCGAGAAAATGGAAGTTGAAAACACGTTTGTATGACTAACGTTTGTATGGCGAAACTTCGTACGAAACTTTGTACGATTACCAAACAAGAGATGGTCTTTCAGGTGCTGGTATTGATTTTCCGCTCAGTTCATTTTGAATTTGCGGCGGCCATTTTGGAGCATGGTCTATTCACATTCTTTTTAACTGAAACTGTAAATGTTTCATATTAACAACTTTTATCTCTCGGTACATGATATGTGCACTATTGACAGAGGCACTCAGTATCGACTATTGGGTGGAGAGTTGTGCCAAATACAGGGGTGGCAACAACATGGGGATGGGTTAAATCATGTTTTAAAGACTGTTTGATATTTATTTCTGTTTAATAACTTATCTTTACAAAAGAGTAACAAATAAAACTGAGTAGAAGTGGTGGACAAGGTAACATCAGCGACCAGGACAAAGTGACCCACACCGCCAGGAGCTGTTATTCCAGTTTCCATAACATGAAGCGATAAGAAGTATTTCTACTCCCCCTGGATGGGATGCTGGGTTTTCTGCTTTGTTGTTAGGCGTTATGATTAAACGGAATAATTATAAACACATTTACGGCGTGGGCCACATCTGAGCGAGCAATTTATAAACTACAGTCGAGCGGCCACCCTTGGGGAAATGGCAACTGGCTGCTTAATAGTTTTTTTTTAAACAGTATTATACTGATATTGGGACTTTGATAGCTGGCCGTTTAATAGGGGTTTGACTGTAGTCTTCATCGCAGCTGTTATTTGGCTCGTCACGCAACGCAACTAAGAATTGTTGCGTGACCAACAGGATCTTTTTCATTTCCGTCATCACGTTAGTCTTGGCTCTTGCTTTCGTTAGACTCCAAACAGCCAACTCTATTACTTGTTATATGAAGCATCTCCTCATTGCACGTCACCATGTTCTATACACCCACTGTTAGCTACTGTTCAGACTGGTAACCCGAGTCTTCGCGCGGAGACGTTTGCGATTCGACCCGAAAAAATTCCACACTGATGACGTAGCTCTACAGAGATCCGTGTGGTTTCTGATTGGTTGTTACTTGCGCGCGAAAATTCAAAATTGAGTAACAACCTAGCCTGCGCTGGAGTAAAAGCGACTGCGAGTTGGAGGGGCGCACGCGAGAGGACGAAAACGCGCGATGCCTTCCTCGCGCGTCTCTTCTCTCTCGCGCTCTCAGTTTCCACTCAGCGCCTGCTACGCAGGCTAGTAACAACCAATCAGAGACAATACACGCTTCTCTTAGCATTGAGCTATTTAAAGTCATCTCAGTGTGCAATTTTTCGGGTCGAAGTTTCACAAACCTCTGGAGCGGAGTAAACAGACGTCTCTGTTCGCGCTTACCCGATTACAGGGCTAGTACAAGTACCGAGTAAGCCATTCTCGTACAAAATTTGGATTTCATCCAGACACGGAATGTAATCTGTTTGTTTCCCCTTCCTTGTACTTGAGCTGCTTTTGTTTTGGATTGAAGGCCTATTCTCCTTTTCTCGAAGTCCATGTCGTTTATTACACTTTCTGGTCGTTCACAGCTGGCCAGTAAACTTCAAAGCGACGTTGATTCATGGTGACAGGTCATTTCCACCTTTGAAGAGAGCATGATAAAAATATTGCCAAGCTCAACAGCAGAGATTACTCGGAACACTGCAACCATTTCACATCTCTTTTTTAACTCTTAAAGCTGAATCGGGCAACCCCAAATCTTCCTAAGGCCATTTCTACAAAGCTATGCCAGAGCGGACGAGTGACGTACCGAGAACGTACCCCTATGTACATTCCTTTACTTCTTAAAAACTTTGTCCAATCAGCAACGCGAACAGACATCATGTGACAATGCCAGGAAGGACCAAGAAGTGGCGACACGGTACCTAGCCCAAGGAAGCACGCAAGTAACTGTAGATTCCCGGCTGTGATCACTCGACACAATTCGAGCTCTTCCAAGCAAACTTGAAAAGTACTGAGACAAAACTAAACAACTGTTCATTTGGTTTCAATATTTTAATCCATCAAGTTATTTGTTATAAAGAGGGATCTGAGACTTTGTATTTTTAAGCAAAGCGAAACCAACCGCTAGAACTCAATGTTATATGTCTAAATTCTGATGACAGCACTGATTAGGCGATCAATTTAACCTTTTAATGGCTATTTGCCCTTGTAAACAGGTCTCTTGCCAAGCGTTCATCCGTTTCTGTCCATGCTCCAACGAGGTAGACGTCAGAGATTCGAGTCGAAAGATTCCATACTGATGACGTACGTGGCACTGCATACACTTTACTGATCTTTGTAGTGCAACGTCATCAGTATGGAATTTTGTGGCTCGAGCGCGTCTCTCGCAGAGGATGGCAATGACCGCGCCCAGAGAGACCCCTGGGTATTCTGGCTATCTAATTCCAACCTTCTATTTACCTTTGTATAACAAATTTAAGTAAATAGGGTTAACCCTTTTACTAAAACCCAATTCTGCCAAGAAGAATTATACTGAGAATGCGTATGAAGAACTTAGCACTGGAAGGGTTAAAAGAATGGAAAACAGTTATTGAATGGTATTTTCTATTTTAAAAAAAGAAAAAAATAATAATTATTTTTACATTTGTTGATTTCACTGGGAATTAAAACTGACGTTTCACATTAAGTTTCGTTGTCTTGGTTAAATATTATTTAACAGCAACATAACCTCGCGCAATTATTTGTCTAAAGTTTAATTTGTCTGAAATGTTGTGCTGCATCTATGCAGCACAATGTTGTGTTGCATCTATGCTATAAATGTTGTGCTGCATCTATGCATCTATGCAGTACGATGCCATCCGCATAAATGTCATCTTCTCCTTGAGGCGTTCTGCGCGAAGATCTTCCTTACAGTAGCTGTAAGAATCATTGACTTTGTATGTTAATCATCATCAATATCACGCGAATGGGGCTTGGAACTCCTTTAGCTTTCTATGAAAGTTGTCTTGTAAAATGGCTCTTTCTTCTCCAAGACGCGTTGCGTGACCGCTTTGGAACATCACGGCCATTTAGTAGCCGACAATGTACCTTCTAACAACATGTTTATCGAAATTTCTTGTAAAAAAGAAATATTTGGTCGTATAACGCTGTACAATGACAATTTACAGTAAATTTAATGCGTCAGTCTTAAATGGCTCAAGTAGAAAAGCATGTTTCGTTACTTCACGCCCAGCGCGAATATATTTGTATAAAACAATGGAGCATGGACGCCATGGTACCAGGTCGAGCCCACCAAATCTTGGGTCATCGGGTGGCTTGTAAAAAATGGTGTACGATGAAATAAAACTGAAACGAATGACACGTAAGGAATCCACGAAACGAAGTTGAAGGAAAAACTAGACGTGGCTATAATCGCTCCTCGGCCTGTTGCGCTATGGTTTCCATCATTTCATCCACTCTATCCGAAACATCATCTGCGCTTATTGTACACTCGTTTGGATCCTAAAAGAAATATGGCAAAAGCGGTTGACGAATGAACATTAAGGCAATAATAATAATAACAATAACATGTCAACAACAACAGCAGCAGCAGCAACAACAACAACAACAATAACAACAATAGCAGCAAGAATAAGAACGGTAACAACATCAACAACAACAGCAACAACAACAAAACAGCAACAGCAGCAGGAGAACCAACAGCACCAACAATAGCAAATAGCAACGACACTAGGACAGCAGCAACAACAACAACAACAACAGAACCAACTAACGCAAACAGCAACATAAAAACATCAACAGCAGCGACAACGACTACAACAACATTAATAACAATAACAACAACAGGAAATATCCTGCTGGTACAATGCTCCGAGCAAAATTGTGGGTACCAACTAACCTCTTGAATAAAACGAAGCAGTTTTGCTGCATTCTTCCTCAGATTTAACAATTTAGTTGTTGATCTTTCTTTTTCATTGTCTGCTTCCTTCACACGCTCCTCAGCTTCCGCGACTTTTTTGAGGGCTTCGTCCTTGTCCTTCCGGAAACCATCCACCAACTGAAACAATTATCAAAGATCAATTAAAAATTTATAACTATGCGTAGAAACGAAAGTGTAATGGAAACAGAAATACGCACACATACTTTTCCTCAGACGCAAAACATAAAGCCCGGGCCAAACGAAGATGAGAGTTGATGAGAGGTTGGCTCTCATGAGAGTTTTCGTCAACTCTCATCGACTATCATCAAGCGTGGGCCAAACAAGAGAAAAGTTCTCTCCTCGACGACTCTCGTGATAATGTTTTGAGCAGGTTCAAATTCGATGAGAGCGCATGAGAGTTCCAGGCCAAACGAGAGTAAGAGTTTGAACTCTCAGCAACTCTCATCCTCGTTTGGCCCGGGCTTAACACAACACAAACCATTTTTGCAAGCAAGACAGTCCAGAGTTTTATACGTTAGGAATTTAACAGTATACTGTATTCTTATTCAGGAATAAGGTCAATCGAACGTACCCTTACCTCCGTGAGTCCTCGTTCATAGTGATCAAAGAAGCTTTCCTAAAAACAAAGTAGAATCAAGCGTAAGTGGTAATACCTTTTTATTAAACAAATTTCTCAGCAATAATTTTCCAGAACTTTCCCCAGGGCTCTAGAGTTCCCAACCTCGTTCCCAGGGTCTCTCATCTTCCCGTCCCCTGGAGCGAGAGAAGAGAGACCCTGGTCTGGTCTGGTCACGTGTCTAATTGACATTTTTAAACCCTAGGGAGGGCTCCTATAATTACGAATCTTTGTCGCGCTTTCTTTTGTCGACAACAAAGTGAGGCCAGAAGCTAACGGCCACTTGCACCGTTCGCAGGCAAGCGATGTTTTTATACAGCAATCTTCAGTTCGCTGTTTGCAGCAGTTACTCCAATGTTTAGAGGTAATTTACTGTGGCCGAGATGTTGCTACGGAAAATCGATGAATTTCAAGCGCGCTAGCGCTGCTCCACGGCAGGCAAGGTCTCGAAAGGTCAATGTCGTATCGGATCAAAGCGTCATCATTATAAAATTACACTTACGTCTGAACATTTCCACAAAGAGGAAAGAAAAATATTAAGATACCATCGGCTTAATTCAAGTTTAATAAACCAAGCTTATATTTTGCGAGTCGCTGACTCTTAGTCTAAGCGCTGTAAAATCTAACCCATCACGTACACATCACACACTGAAATATGTAAAATGCATGTCGAGTTTTCCTGTTTTATGGATATATCCTCAGGGTAAAGGTGAGGCGAGTGCAATAAAAACAAACAGAAACAAGCAAAAGTACGTAATTTACCTGGAGTTGGGTTGAATTTTCTTGAGGATTCATACCGATCGCGGAGACTTGCTCTGGTCGGTGATCATTTTTGTCACCTTTTATCATTTTCGCAACGCCGCCGGTAGCGACGAAATACATGAGACCGTCAAATAACCAGAAAAAAGAATCAAGCAAAACATCGCCGCCGAATAAATAAAAGCCATAAAAATTTTCTTTATCCCATTTCCTGTCCTGGATTCGAAACATTAACTCCTTCGTCTTCGCGGATCTTGATCAAATGTGCGTTGTACAGATGGCGATATTTCGATACATCTAAGAACCCTGGCTTTCCTTGATCGCGGTCTTGAGGCTTCAAAATTCTTTAATCGTCTTTTTGGCGTCTCGGAACGGCCAAAATGTTCACCACGAAAGCTCGTCCACATGCGGTTATTTTGATTTACAACACTTTCCGCTCACCCCTAGGCAAAGTGGAGACAAATTTCACACTCATCTGCCCCTCCCACTAATCTTTTATTTGCTACATCCCAGAATCTGGGATGCACGTGACCAGACCAGACCAGGGTCTCTCTTCTCTCGCTCCAGGGGGCGGGAAGATGAGAGACCCTGGGAACGAGGTTGTAGAGTTCCCAGACTAAGCTAATTGCTCTTCAACACATCATTTCCTCCACACAAGTTTGTTAATTTGGTGACCGTACGTCCTTTTTTGTGGCACTTAATTCGCTTAAATTTAAGGGGGGAATATGTATAGGAAATCGTATGAACGCGAGTGCAATTCGTGATTTATGGGCACGAGTGATGTTTTGAAAGTTCTCAAAATTGCACGAGCCTTTAGGCGAGTGCAATTTGAGAACTTTCAAAACATCACGAGTGACCATAAATCACTAATTGCACGAGGAGTTCATACGATTTTTTGTTTATAATATTCTCAACAAAATTTTGCTGCGACCATCGCGCTACTCTGCACACGAAACGCTCCACTGGTTTCCAAATTAAAGTGCTCACATGTTTTATTTGAACGCGCAGGAAAACCAAGCGTGAACTTTTTGAAAGAATTACAGTACTATAGTTTAGAAAATATTTAACCATTAACTTGAAAGCTTATTTCAATGCCATTAAGCGACAAAAACGTCTCTACTTGTCCGGTACCGTTTATCACAATTCCGTATTGCACTCTATAACCTATTTATGCATTCGTCATTGACCAATCAGAAGCTGCATATTTTGTTGAGTATATTATAAACCTGAATACGATGTTTGTTTTTCATCCATCTCAGTACTGTTCTCGCATTATTTCTTTGAGGTTTCATGCAATTTAAAAATGCCATCATAGGTTCATAGTGAAAGGTCCCATGGAATTTTAAAATTTTTTGGAGGATTTTTAACATGTTTGTGAAGGAGGAGAAAGGGATGGGGAATAGTGGATTTTTATTAATTGGGAAAAATGAAGATTTAATGGTGATTTAAAATTAGAATTTTTAGTTAATAATTGATAGATGGCCACCCAAATTGACTGGCCCAACGTCAAAGTGCTCTCGTGTTGGGGGCAGACTATTTGGTGTTTTTTTTTTAACCAATTTAATCCTTCCTCAACTTTCATTCAATTTCGTATCCAAACTGAGCATTGAT
>MU825874.1:5820684-6040684 GCA_029204205.1 Desmophyllum pertusum
AACAAACAATACCACATGCAAGTACTACTCACTAGCTTTCATTTGAATGGTCACACACTAGGGTTTCACCCACAAACTCAAAAGGTACAACCACATATATTGACTCAAGGTTTGACTCTGGGAGTGAAAGGGTTAAATTACCTCAATAAGTTCATACAGCATAGGTCTTCCAAGGCAACTCTCTGCAAGTTCCCTCAAGTTTGCCAAGATGCTGAAAAAACGAAACACAGTCATTATGAGAACACTAATACAGTGGAATCTGGATTTCTCAAACCTCCAAGAGAAACGACAATGAGTTCGAGAAATCAGGAGTTAGAAATATCGGGAGTAAAATTACAGTGAAACAAATCCAAGGGAAACGACTTTTGGTCGAGTTATCGGGGTTTTTGAGAAATCAAGGGTTCAAGAAATCGGCATTCCACTGTATGAATATTCTCCAAGTTACTTATGACATTACATTTAAGTATTAATAGTTTATAAGTTTCTTTATTCTCATCACCTGACAGTGCATTATACTCTAAGGAGAAATTAGATCTTGATCACTCTCCTCTCCTTTGGAAGATAATTTTACTATCTGACTCATAATGTCCCTCTCCACCATGGTGTACAATTTACAAAAAGGTACAGCAGTCAGTATCAAATTCCAAATTGCCGATTTAAAAGCTGCAACTGTAGGCAGTGACCTGATGGTATTGGGAGAGAGAGAGGGGGGGTAGCAATACTCCTATCAGTATGGTGTAGTTACTTAATGCTCACTACAGAAAAACTGTAAGTACCAGCAGTGACAAGCCACCAAGATTACAAGATACTTTTCTTGACTGACAGCCATATATTTCTTTCTACTGAGCACTGGTGGTTAGGTATGGTTGATGACGCAGGCTACAAAAACATCAATTTGGTTACCTTTCAATATGGGCTTCAGATAATCCCCGGGGGGTCTTGATATGAATGGATGGCAGTTCTGATGGATACTAGAAATGAAAAATAAAACCACAGTGTAAATGGGGAAAAAAGTCATAAATGTACACCTTGTACACCTTGCAGGGCTTGATAGCCACAGACTACATTTCTGGCTGGCAGGTTTTGTATTCCAATTAGGGTTTGGCAAATATATCAAACACTATACAGTGTTTCATTCGATTTCCAAACACCTTGAATTTCATCAAATTCCTCCGCTACGCATCATAATCATTCTTCATTCCCCCCCCCCAGGGGGGGGGGGGGGGGGGGGGTACTCCCAAAAAAATTGGTGTGGGGGTGTGCCGCTGGGCTATAAAAACCCTTACCCTGTACCAGACCACGCAACGCTAATTTTCGACCCTGTTCCAGACTAAATGTTAAAAAAAGATACACTGTTCCAGACGATTTTTAACTATTTTTTTCTAACCCAAAAGGCAAACTAGTGAGCAGCACTGTGAACTTGTAGTTGTAAAGCTTCTTTAAGGTATCAGTATACCCCAATGACCATCATGCGTTGGCGCTGTTTTACGGTCGGAGGTTTAACAAAAACCCCAATAAAGTATATATTTCCTGAAAGCTTAAGAATTGTAGATTACGAATATGTATTCATTTTAAGTAAAAAGATTAACGTGTTTCGAATATAGCGCTCAATTTCAAAAAGTATATTGGTCCACAAATCGAGTTCGTTTCCGGCCGGAATTGAACGGGAGAAAGCGAAAAACATCGCTACGTGTTCTTGACACCTTTCTCTAAAAAACTGTGTCGGGAATTTTGATTACTTGTCTGGTTAGCTTTTAACACACAGTTAAACTTTGAGGGTTGACAAAACATGCATTCTCTGTACGAAAATACTCATAACTTTCGAAGGAGGAAAAAAATTAAAATTCCCCAACACAGTTTTTTTGTCAGACTATTGGAGAACATTCTCTCCAAATTACAGCGAAAAAGGTTGGAAATTCGTTGCAAACGAACTTGAAACGTGCGCTTCATGCGCTGAAAATTTTAGTTTCGAGAAACAGGGAAAACATGTTTTGGGGCGTTCTTCCGGTCTGATGAGATTAAATACACAAGACGCGTGAAAATAATTATGCGTTGATCGATAAAGAGAAGGCTCGTCTTACTTTAATTAAACAGAGTACGTATGACCTCAAATGCGTGCTTCTTATGGCTAGAAGAAAGTTCTCCTCTCACCGATCGTGCTACAAGTAAATTAAGAGTTTATGGCTTCAGTTTTCCCTCCATTTAGCTTCACTATGGGATATTCGCCCACATGGATATGCAACCGCGAGCGATTTTCAGTTGTCCTAATCAGTGATGCGATCCGGTGTCATTTGAGACCTGGTTGAGACGAGTGCTTCGGCTCAATTCTTACCGAACAATTTCCCATTTCGGTATATTCTTACTTGAAAACGCGGACACAGTCTCTTAATATGTTTCTATGAACATGAACATTGCAAGATGCGGCTTTCGAATTTCGGGTGAATCTACAAACATGTCGGCCCTCGTGTTACGTGACTTTTTATACGTACATGTTGACAAACTGTTGACGGCTCTCGATTAGAAATAATTAATGGCGAGAATCGTTTTTCTTCATAACTTTCTTTAGAAGCAATCTTTTTTCGTGAAACTTTTTGGAAATGAAAGGTCTTGATGTAATCTATCTGAAGATAACAAAAAGTAAAATCTTGCAAAATGGTCAAATTTGGCCGGGTATACTGATACCTTAATACTCCTACGCATTTCGTTTCGTCTGACTAACATATCCTATTCCAGAGTATCAATGAACCGACCTTTTCCAACTTCTGGGAATCTGATACCTGTTACAGACCAAAAAATGTTGTTTGTTATACCCTGTTCCAGACCAAAATGCTCAAAAACCATACCCTGTCCAGCAGCATGTACCTAGTATATAGCGTATATAAGGGAGTGCCCCCGAGAACCCCTACCCGGTCAGTAGTCAACCATTAAAATATACCTAAATACATTCCTCTCCTATATCTGGCACCGTAGTCTATGGTATTTCCTCATATTATTTGAATCTTGATCAAGTTCTATCTATTTATAGTTACCGTCCCCAAAAATAAATAAATAAATAAAAAATTGAGTTAGTGAGCAATCGCGCAAAATTAATGTAAAATAACATATAAGTACCTTTTCAGGAAGATCAATAACTAATGTAAGGCACACAAAACGCTTGTCTTCTTCATCTCCTGTGCTTGGATGAAGCAAAACACTAACAGCAAAGGGTCTGAAAAAGAAGGCTGGACATTATACTCACTGCCACAAATAGCATTGTTCAAACCCTTAGACTATATTTGTCTGTAGAATAACAAGGAACCACTGATGAATAATAATTATTGATTTGCATTGTAATGCAAGACAAGGCGTGTTTGAAGATGGAAAATCATGTTTTCCTTCTGCTTTTCCGGTTTTTGGTTACTTAAAAAGGTATCATTCCTTGTTTCAGTAATTTTGGTGGTTCCCCCCGGGAGGGGGGGGGGGGGGGGGGGGAGGGGGCCTCCCATATGAAAGGGATGGGGATGCTTGTCGGAAATTTTGAGACCAATCTGGGCGTGGCTCAAGCTTTATTTGACCCCTAAAAGATACCATTCTAAAAACAACAAACAAACAAGAGTTATAGCGACTTTACTGGGCTCCTGGTTGCAATAATTGATCTCAGGTAATGAGACCATCAACGCAGTATGACAGTGTTTTTTTTATTTCTTCGTGTGCAACCCTAAACGATACCTTGATGGCTAAAAATAATATTGGCGTTCCCATCCTGAACACCCTAAGTGATACCAAAATCCGTAATTTGCACCCCTAAACGAGATGACAAGCATCCCCCATCCATTTTGGTGGTTACTTTTTTGGCATTTTGGATTTTAGTACATGCCAGTTTCAAGGACCAGAAATACTATCGACTCTGAAGATGACTCGAAACATCTGTCGCTAACAACAGTCCTTTTCAGGACTACCTTCACCTGAACAGTCGTGAACACTAGACAAACTACTAAAATATATCATGTTACAGAATGCAATTAACTACGCATACACATCACTACTGTGAGGAACAGGCACATATGAACCTATGCACGTTATGTGTTGTTCTAGAAAATAATTATCTACATGTATATACCCCCGCCACAGAAGGTTTAATATTGGTTTGAACCCCCCCCCCCCCCCCCCTCTGGCAATTCCAGTTTAGCTTCATACTTTCCTTTAAAAATTTTGGCTTTTGAGACCCCTTTTCAATGACCTTCCTTGGCAGGGTTCGAAATTTATTTTTGTGTCTAGTTGTCCCTGGGGCAACCACAGGGCTTGGTTTGGTTGCCCCAAGAATATTTTGGTTGCCCAACCCCTCGACCCTATACAAGCCAAATTTTTGTTTTATTTTTTGTATTGAAATTTCAAATTGCCAAGAATTATTCTAAATAGAAATATAAACTATACAGTATACATATATATGTGTATTATGATGCAGACTCATCTTTCCTGGTATAATATAAATTGATAAGAGTTGAGCTTTGTGACTTTGTGACGCGAACAAAGAATTCGGGAGAGAAAAAGTTTAACAGCTACTATATTTAACTTTTTTCCATGGGTTTAATTTTACTGTCTACTACCTTTTATGTTTTCTTTACTCTTCAAAGTAGTATTAGTGTAAGTATTAGTGCCAGTGGGCTGGCAGATCGGGTTGCCCAAGGGGCAACCACTCGGTGAGATTTGGTTGCCCCAGCATACGTTTTGGTTGTCCGGGACAACCGGACAACCGTTAATTTCAAACCCTGCTTGGGGTGGGTATTGATATTTTCTGGAACCGCACAATGGTCTAAACCTCAAACTGAGATCCTAAAAAATGCAACACATGCATCTGCTCCACAGAGAACTCAGCAAGATTTCCATATAGCCCCACACTTAATTTAATATGCATACAATTTTGTGAGTCTTGATCTATTCATGAAAGTCATTCATCTGTCAAGGATAGTATGACAGAAATTGTATGCATAATTAAGTATGGAGCTATATGGAAATCTTTCCGAGTACTCTCATCTCATGACATTATGTGGATGGATACTTCGTATAAGCCCACACAACAATCACCATGTTGCACGTGACTTGCACGTCGCTGAATACGTTGCGCCAATGTTAGAGAGACACAAACGTCACAACGAAGGAACGTTAGTATGACAAGATGGCCGATTACAATACGCATGAGGAGAAAACATGCGCGTGCATATACTAGTAACACAATGCCGCAGGCGCTGATGCCCTTGTAAGGGAGCTTCGCCAACAAACATTTTCCATTTTAAGCAACATAGTGTATGTGGACTGACTGTTTTGAAAAGATTTTAACCAGATAATAACCAAGGGGGAAAGTGAATTTCTCCCACCCGGGAGAAATTCAATCAAAAATATAAGCTTACAATAAAAAATATCACACCCCTAATTAAGTCTCATCAATATTCAGGAAATATGAAAGAATAAAATACTCTACAGGAATGCGGCATACGTACCAGATAACTGAGTTAAAACGCAGTGAATTTATGCAAACACTTCCGAAATTAACCGAGCTCTGCACTACGTTATTCAAGCTGTGTTTTTGCCTACCTTTCACGCGGCCCTTCAATGGTTAACTCATGAATGTAAATAGCTTCCAATAACTCAAATTCCTCCTCAAGAGAATAACTGAAAGTTTAAACAAGGATTATAAGTTAACATACATCGCATCTGCTGGAATAAAAAGGTCGCCAGAGAGGACATTCGAAAGGAAATTGCCTCAATACCTTCCATCTCCGTGATCCATGGCCGCCAGACCGGCCGCCATGTTGCATCATCAGTGGTAATGTGTGCGGGCTCAGGTTTATCGGGCACTCCAACCGAGTAGACACTGGGAATGATTCAGTGTCGTGGTAAAAAGCGTGGTTATATCTGCACATTTTGACCCAAATAATACCTCAGAAAGCTGAGGGATGTAGACGTCGGAAACAAACATTATATTCGTCTGTAAAAGCTGGTCAAAGTTAGTTTATTAGCTTGCGTGCAGACACGTGTCTCCTATTCTTTGTTTTCATCTGACGTCATCAAAATTCTAAAAACTAAACTGTTAATCCTACAAAGCTATTCTTTTTATATCTTCTAGACATGGAAATCATTAATCTCTATGCAAAGTTTGGTATCGATCCAGTGCATTCCTTTTGGAAATAAAGCTATCTGAAATTGTGATGTCCCGGATGAACGTGTTTCTGAACTGTCACAAAAAACGGATATTTTTATATCATTTTTAAATTTTCAGACGTGATAATAATTTAGAAGTGATGTCTAAACAGATTTGAAGTAAAAGCTAATGATATTGACGGTATAATATATTCTACTTCTTGTGCAATTTTATGGTGGCCATATTTGTGCCCCTCTGAAGGACACAAACATGGCGGCAATGGCGGCATACTAAATACTATAATTTTCTGAAAATTAGTTTGGCAATAACTCGGTTATGAAAAACGCTACAAAGCTATAATTTGGACAAAACGTTTCTTTCTGCCAGTTCTTTTACCTGTTAATTTTCTGGTGTTGTTCATGCAAGCAAACAGTTTTTGTAATGTTGATGAAAACCACCAATTTCCTTCCTGTGTCGGAAATTAAAAGTGACGCTGCTTTCCGATGACACAGGAAGGAAATAGGTGACGTCAGGAGCCCATTGACGTCTGCAAGTCCGACCCCATTCTCGACCCCAGACCTTCGCTTTCCTGACTACGAAAGACACAGTCATGCGCAAAAGCGAAGAGCTGATAAAGCACGGTTTTCTATGTTTTCTTCTCTGATAAACATGTTTTTTTAACCAATCAGAGCGCGCGCAGCTTTCAGTCTATAGGCCCGGCCAAACGGACGCAACATTTCAACACAACATAGTGCAACATTGTTGGATTTGTTGTGAAGGAGCTGGCCAAACGCACGCAGCATTTCAATCTTTCAATCTTTTTTATAGAAAATGTAACTGTAATAGGGGATCCCCTAAGAAAAAATTGAGAAAACTTGCTGGGATCTCCTGCCAACCATATATATTAATGAAGTTCAGATGAGAGAATTGTAATAAGAAATGGGGCAAACAATAAACTCAAACTCAACTCAACTCAACATAAAGGCCCAGTCAAACGGTCACAACATTTGTTGTGAGCCGCCGATGTTGTGACCGTTTGACCACCCCTCGCAACAATAATAATGTTGTGAGATGTTGTGAAGAGTTTGAATTCATTTAAACTTTGTCTCAACATCGTCACAACATTTCTTTTGTTCTTGAAATGTTGGTCGCAACATGTCACAACAAATGTTGTGAGAATGTTGTGACAAATGTTGTGACCGTTTGACCGGGCCTTAACATAACGCAATATTGTTGTGCACAACATATTGCACACGTTATACGTTTGGCCACCCTGTTGCAATATGTTGCAGCATGTTGGATGGTTCTTTGAAATAGCAAATCAAACTAGTGCGCATCATCGAGCAACATCCAAAAATTTTGCACGAAAACTGAATTTGAACATTTTCAAATATGATCAAACACCATCAAACATGCTGCAACATATTGCAACAGGGTGGCCAAATGTGTCCAACATGTTGTGCGCGACAATATATGTTGCGTGCGTTTGACCGGGCCTTATAATAAACTTTGAGCTGAGATACGCCGATCTGCACTGGTATCCCAGTTTATCCCAGTTTGAAAGCAGGGTTTAATTTCTGGTGCATGGATACGGTTCTCAGTCGCGTAAACATTATAAACACGCTTTAAAGGAGCTATGTCACGATATTTTACGCCATTTTTTCGAAGTGCAAAATCACCTTCAAATTGAAGAAAGCCTCAAAATAACAGTTTACTAAGGTAGAAAAACACCAAAGAGGTGATAATAAACCAAACAGGAGCAAGGATGGTTTAGGATGGAGAAGATTAAGACGGATTGCAAACGGCGAACTTGAAAAAATTGGCCAATATTTTCAAGATGCGCCATCCGTGACGTAGCTCCTTTAAGGTGGCGCAGGACCCTTGCCCATGAATAAATTCATAAGCTTGATTTCTGTGGTGGGTGTTGTCTTCTAAACCTTCAAATCTCCGAATTTTGAAAGTCGATTCCGCTGAAACTTAATAGGGATATTGGCGGATGATGGAACTATATCATGATTGTGGTTTTTCTGGCAGATCGCGCTGTACGGTGATATTTAAGCTTCTAAAGTTAGAATTGCGGACATGCAATTTTTGTGTCCAAGCTTTCAACTTGAGAAGCGTTCTAAATTAAATGTTTGTATTACCTAGTGGCAGATAATAACCTCTTTTGTGATGTGACAGAAGCAGATTTTGCAATTTCAAGACTCGTTGAAAGTTGTTAGCATCTAAGGGAGTAAAAATGTGAAAATTAGACTTTGAAACGTTCGATCTTCTTTTTGAAAGGCTTTTTTGAAATTCCGCTTCTGTCACATCACAATACAATGTACTAAGTTTACCTTCCTCGAGTATCAATTCCGGAAATTCTATATCCGCGACGAAAGCTTGGACACAAAGTTGTAGTTTTTCCCGTCTCCGAAGATCACACGAGTCAATAATATATTCAACGACGACGCCTTTAGAGCTGTGAATCTAATTATGATAATTTGCCGTATTCCAGTGCACGTGTACTTTTCAAGGTGAGTGAAGATTTCGAGAGTTTTGTAGTGCACAAGAGAAAGGCAAGGCCTGATACATACCATCGCCAGTTATATAAAAAAAACAAGTGGATAAATTTTTTTTTCGCAATTTTCAGCATGCAAGTTCTTAAATTTGTTATATATTTCATTCAATTTCGCGGACTCTTTATTTTTCGTATTCAGTCAACGCTATTCAAAGAAACCAGACAACAGTCATAAATAACTTTATTTTGTATCGGAAACAACAACATATTTCTTGAACACCATGGCAAGAACGCGCCACGTGTGCCGAACGCTGTTGATTTACATTGCAATTTCTGTGCACTGAAATGCTTTAATCGAAACAAACTGAACCACCGTAAATACACGTGTACACCTTTTTACGTTTCAACTAGTGGCGATGGATTACGGTTTGATAATTTTGAATTACCTGTAAAAAATACCGTTTTTCAGTTGAAACAACGAGCTCTCGAAATAGTATTTTTCGAGAGTGAAATGCACAACAAGCTCGTACCTGAATATTTCAATCGCACGTGTAATTACTAATACGCCGAAAACAGCATTTATTGAATACATTATTAAGAACGTAAACAAAATATCCTCATAAATATTTCGCGTATTGTCGGCATCAGTCGTTATGGTTCGTGCATACTCTTTAAATAAATACATACATAATGAGAGCAAGGGTCCTGCGTCACCTTAAATGGGCCACAAGTTCCACAAGTTTATTAGCCTATAAATAAAGATATTACTTACTTATTTACTTACTTACTTACTAATGGTGATACGATGCGCGCAAACGGTATCTCGGAAAATCTATTTTGTTTTCGTTTCACTTTCAAGCCAAACCAAGAACGCGGGAAACGTCCCACAATTATCTTCGTACGAAGGTTCGATAAACGCTACTCGCGTGTCTCCAATCAGGCCCAGGACAGTTGGCTGTTAAAAGATTGAGAGACACTTAACTGGGGACAGGATAAAATGCATTTAGCCAGGTGACTGACTGGTGAGCTACAGTATATATATCTGTTACAAGTGTTCATAAATAAATCAAAACGGCACTGAATCATACCGTCGCAGGAGCCATTAATTGGCTCCTGACCGCCGTTAATAATTCAGCACATAGTCCTCTTATTCGGATACGAATATTGATATTGTTTGGAACAGTTCAGCTAAAACATAATCATACAGTTTTTGTGACATTTTGAGTCTGACCAAAATCACTAGTTATCTTTTTAAAAGGGTTTGGGACGGGTATAGCATGAATTAGAACCATTAGAGAATACTGAAGAAATTGTACAAAGAGGAGATTATCTGCAGGTGCTTTTAATTTGAGATGCAAATCAAACTATGTCTTCAAACGAAGATTCTGCGGTTAACTGAAAAATGATTGTCTTTGTCTCCAAAAAATTACAAATCAGACTTTCGCGCATCTTTTTGTCTGTGTGTACATTCAGAGAATGGTCTATGAACTTATAAATCAGCTGCTATAAAAATGTTGGTTAATTTCGAAATTATTTGTGAATAAACAGGTACTGGAAGTCGGTAACCTTAGGCGTAAATCCGTTTGGCTGCATGGACTAATCTGCCAATCAAATACTAAATTATCACTTGATTTGTACTGGAGCAGGTGTGTTGAGGACATCTTCGTCTGAGCTTCGATATTTTGTTTTGTACAAGCCGACAACGATGACAGAAGCGGAGGAAACGGAGGTAAAATTTGAGCCGAGATCGCTCGTGATCAAAATTCTCGTCTATATCGTCGTCCTTCTCGTTGGAGCGGCAGTTTTCATGGGGTTAGAACGAGGAAAACCGGACACCACTTCGGGAAAATCCGACGCGACGAAACTTAAAGAAAGCTTAGTAGCAAAGTATAATATAAGTTTGACAGACTTGAGTCAACTGGAGACTGCTTTCGGACAAGAAGCCACCGAAAGGGGAAATGCTGAAAGGCTGAGTCGCTGGACTTATGGCAATTCCGTCTTCTTTGCTTTTACAATTATGACAACGATAGGTAAGAATGACTAGAATTAATATTTAAATGACTTTATGATCATAGAAGACAAATTGAAATTATGCGAGCGTTTCTTTCAACATTGGTGGGCAAGTGGCTATATAGTGTCGTCAAACTAATTTGTATGTATTCAACCTAGTTTGTATGATATGACTTTCGTAACTGTATCAAAATCCGGCTACTTTTTCAGTATAATACATGCAGCTACTTTTTATTTACTGAATTACATTATTGCCGGGGCTCGGCGGTTGTATAAAGCAACTTGCGGATTAAGTGGGAATTTCTGCAACCATTCCCTGTGTTACGAAGGATTTTCTTGGACGTAATTATGGATAAATCGGCCGAAGGTGGATTAAAGAGTATAGGAAACACAACCGGACGGTGAGAAAAAAATCCTCCGTAACACAGGGAACAGTTGTAGAAATTCCCACTTAATCTTAAATTGCATGCTTTATGCAACCGGGCCCAAACCCGTAGTCATGGCAAAACTATGCTTCGAAATATGCTTTTTTTTAGCTTGGAAATTAGGAATCGCCGTGTTTTATTCGCCAGTTTTTCAGTATTAATCCATCCATATATTCAGCAATGTATTGACATAAAATACTATGAATAAATTAAAAAAATTCGAGGCTTGTCATTACAAAGCGTTTTCCAAAGAGCATTGTGTTAATTATAAAAATGTTGCGGTTTTATTTCGTCTTAAAACTATCGCATTTGCCATGTCAAATGTATGCACTTGAGGTTCAGTTCATAAAATACATATTTTCTGAGAAAAATTGGGTAAAACGACGAGCACTGCATTTAGTTTAATAATAAAAGAGAGATCGAGAAAGTCATTTAAAAATAAACAATATCAGTCGTCAAAGATATGATGATAGCAGGGTAATAGGCTCCTGATGATAGTGATAAATGCTTTTTAAAATGTTTTAAAAATATATGGCAGTAAATTGTTGTAAGAGAGACAGTTTAAGTTAGCATAAACCAGCGCAGGTGTTTCTTGGCAAAGAAAACTCATTAGACAAACTCATTAGAGCATCATAATCTACCCTCAATAAAAAGCTTATTACATGTGACCACATGTAGGATCCGAGATAAAAACATCGCATTTTATTTTTATCTCACTACAAGGTGTGTTATGTCCAAACGACTCTTAGATTATTACAATTGACCACTGAAAACGTGAAAACAACGTTCATTAAAAAAAAATTTGGTAAAGACGTTTCGAACCGAACAACTTCGGCCTTCGACGGTTGAAATATGAGTTCAATTTCATGATAAGAGCGAAACAGCTGTTTGCATCTGCTCTCTAGTTTTGAGTGCTAATCATGCCAGGTCTAGCTAAACGTGGTGTGAGCTGTGTTGAAGAGAACTGCAGTGTCTATTGTTTCATTGCAATTTTAGCATTTTTTGATGACTCTTGGTTTAATATGAAGGAGTTTATATAACTGATGACAATAAATCACTCGGCTTGGATGCAGAAAAACTTCAGTTTTCGTGAGTATCAGACTAGTCAGATATACACTGTACATGCAAATACACTGTAACTTATGTCGTGTGGAGTGAAGTCGGAAAGTAAACTAAAAGTGGTTCATTTTTACAGTAATATATGGACATTTCATCATTAAAGAACAAAAAGTGAAGAAAATCGAAGACCGCAAATTAGAAAAGCTGCTTAAGCTAAATCACGATTGGTTTTTGTCGTGCACCTGATTGGCTGAGAATACAACATCTCTGATCTGATTGGCTAGCTGAGTCAAGATTGACACACCGCTATTGTGGACGGCACCTTGTTAACACAGCGGCAGCTAAATCCACCTTAACTGAAATTATTTAACTCCCGCTGTTTGAACTCTAGATATTATAGATAATAATTACGTATCTGCATGTTTAGCATGAGTTAAGCAGGCGTCTCTCTTCATACATTCAAATCTTTCCCCCGCTCGAGAAGCGTCTGAGTTTCGTAACGAAAAATTCCAGAAATCCGTGTATTGTCGCTGATTGGTTGTTGTTGTTGAATTTTCGCGCGCAAGGGACAGCCAATCAGAAACATTAGAGCTACGTCATCAGTATGGAATTTTTCCAGGTTGAATCTCAGGCCCCGTCCACACTAATGCGTTTTCGTTTGGCTCCGTTTTCGAAACACTCCGTTTTTACCAAAAACGCATCTGTCCACATTATCGTTTTCGCAGCGTTTTCCCCGTCCACACTAATGCGTTTTCGTTTGAAAACGCATCGCTCGAAAACGCTACAATAGTCATCTGCGCATGCGGCAAATAGACGAATGACGTCAGCGTTTTCGAAAGCCTCCGTTTTCGCCGTCCACACTGATGCGTTTTTGTTTGGCTCCGTTTTCGAAACGCTCCGTTTTCAAATGTCTCCACTCTTGACAGCGTTTTCAAATGTATGCGTTTTCGATGAAAACGCTCAGCGTTGTAGTGTGGACGATAGGTGAAAACGCATCTAAAAGTATGCGTTTTCAAACGAAAACGCATCAGTGTGGACGGGACCTCAGACGGCTCTTGATCGGGGATGAATTGAGCACACAATTTGTTCCAACGTGGATGATTCCTTTAACGAGTTTCCATTGTACTTTTTCTCTCTTTTTTAAGGTTATGGTCACATGTCACCGCAGACATGGCAAGGCCAGCTGTTCTGTATTTTCTACAGCCTCGTGGCCATACCAGTCGCAGGCATCATGCTAATTAGCGTCGGAAATCACGTGAGCTTGGCCATCCGGGTCTTCATCCGCTTCATGGAGAAAACGTGCCTCAGTAGGGTGGTGTCGGGTAGCGCTGAACTCAAGAGCACCATCGTCACCTTCGTGCTGATGATCCTCATGATCATTTTTGGCGCCATTCTGACGTCACACACCGACGGCTGGTCGTTCATCGAAGGGACTTACTTCACGTTCATTAGTGTTTCTACGATAGGATTCGGCGATTACGTCGTCAACGACGGCGAGCTTAGGTCCACGGATCACGCCAAGACGTTTGCCGTCAATTTCACCATCGTGTTGATCACCCTGGGTCTGTGTGTCGTGTCCAGTGTCCTTTGCTCGGTCAGCGCCGTCATCGAAGAGAGGCAGAAGCGAATGCGCATGCGCCTGCCTGGATCAGCGACCAATGCATTGAATGCGGCTAATTTGGCCTTGAATACAGTCACTAGTAAATTGCCTTTGAGGTTATCGGTCAAGGCAAAGAATAAACACTCACTGGCAAGTACACCAGAAAGTAAAGAAAACGGCGGTGCAGAACTATTGAGTGTTGGCTAGCAGAAGGCTCCAGCCGCGTACCTAGCGCCTTCGTTCTCCTTGAGCAGCGGTAAAGAAATGGGAGGCTTCAATCCCGTCCCCAAGGGTCTCCCCAAGGTCTTTCAGGAGACCAGCCGCCATGTTTTAAAAAAGCAACGCCAAGGAAACCCTGAAAGCGACCCTGGGAACGAGGTTGGGGAGCCTCTCGGTTCTCCTCCGCTGGTCATGGAAACCGAAGGCTCTCGATACGGTCGATACGCGATTGCACGAGACGGGCGCAGCAGTAGAATGGTTTAATGGAACTAACTAATGCTAATAGTGCCTCGAATCACATGTTGTCGGAAGTATACAAGTAATACGAGAAAGGTTTTCAGGACGCGATTGAAGCCTGAACCGACATTCAATTTCTCGTCATCAACGGCTCAAGATATATACTGAATCAAGCATATAGGTCACAAGAATGGAGGAAATGAGCCCCCAAAGAATTGGATTGTCTAGTAGATAGTTAAACATATTCTCCCAACTAGTACTATAAGAAATGTATGGACACTCGTACAGAGAATTTGTATGTGCATCAGTGGACATTTGGGCTTAAAGAGTTTTAAAGCCTGTTACAGAGGACGCCCAGTCTTGGTTTTCGTAGTACAGTTGAACACTGTAAGCGGACACCCTCAGGACCAGAAAAAAGTGTCCGCTTAAGAGAGGTGTCTGCTTATGGGAGGTTAAAAAATTTAGTGTGTCAGTACAGTCGAACCTCCACTAACGGCCACCTCTCTACAACGGCCAGTTATTTCGGCCCCAAGGTGGCCGTTGTATAGAGAGGTTCAACTGTATGTAGCCGGAACATGACTAGGTGTCCGCTTACCAGAGGTGTCCGACCTACGGGAGGTTACCGTTAGTGGAGGTTCGACTGTATATGCAAATTAACCACGTGGCTTCTTTGAGAGCAAAGAAGTTAAAAATCGAGAGATTTAAACCATTTTCTTAATATACTAAAGATTTTTTACAGGTATTGTATGCTTATAGCAATCTCAGTAGTAAACAAAACCTTTGAATATGAGCTGTTTTGGCGCTTTTGCATAAAAACACGAACAGCTTGCGCAGTTATTAAGTGAAACAAGTCAGAAAAGAGAGTACTTCGAGCTTCGCGAGGACCTGCGAGTCACGTATTACTAGTATTTTTAGATGTCGATTATTTTAGCAGGGCGGTTAGAACTTGAATATTAGGATGAGCCGATTTTCGGAAAATAGAAAAGGTTTGTTCCCTGGCAGCCCACATGGCTAATTTCCATTATAATACGAAAGACATCACGGCGCCCTTTCTTGAATAAGTCCTATTTAAAAGAATTATATTGTTCTAGCATTCTTAATAACCACAATTTTCCATTAGTCTAAGAGCCTCCTATGCAATAACTAAATATTGCATGATATTGGTTCATAAACTACTCTTTCTTTAAAGGATTTTATCGGTTTTAATCAGTCGTTTTGCGAAAAGAAAGGCTATATCACAATAACATATCTGAGAACAAATAAAATTGTGTTTGTAGTTACATCGGTCGACAAAAAAAAACAGGCAAAAGTTTATGATGTGGTCCAGACGTCCATTATTTGTTGAATAGCCAACTGCATTGTCAAAACAGCTCTTAAACTAATAAACTAATTGTTCATTTACCCGATTGTATAATTTATTATTTACCCCACATAAAACATACCACAACAATCAATATTAAATTGAAAATAAATTGACGAACTTATACGACTAGGCGTCGCCTCTTCAGATTAACAAATAACAGAATCGCCTTCGTTGTATTCTGCTTAGCTTCATATACTTCCATTCAATAAAATATTCTACTCGTACCACTTAAAATAACTTTTACCTCTCTCAATGCAATATCATTCAATTATCACTGACTTCAAGCCCGTCCTTATTAAATTACAGGAACACATCCCGTTCTGTCTCGAAATTTACACGGAAAGCTCTGACTATAATTTGCGACAACATTTTCAGTGAATTTTCGCATCTTTCTGTTGCTTTTCCAAGCTCGACTCAGGGCTAATCAATCGCAACTACAATTTACTTCCCCGCTTGCGAAACTAACCTGGTTTGTCAGACAGTGTGAAGACCAATATAAAGGCGAAAATGCATTAAGGAACATTTTATCGGGTTGCCGAAACGGAATGCGCGCGCTTTTCCGCAGTTGTCATTGTTATACATTATTGTCACAATCTCACTTACTGATTGAAACGAATACAATTACTAGTCATGAGCTAGAGCTGTCAACGAGAATATGCCTAAAGCATATTGATTCTGTTGTGCGAAAATGAATTTTCTTATTGGTAGAGGGCAGTGATGCATTAAAGAGCCCATTCAACGAAAGACATGGTTTTGCATAGATAATTGTCATTTCAAAAAGAGACGATATTAGACACTGCATGAGGCAGGCAGATAACCACATGCATCGACGAGAACAAAGTAGATTTTCGGCAGAATTTGGCTGAACGTGTTCACACTACAGCGCCGGGCATTTTTTTTTTTTCAACAATCGAGTTTGCTTGGGACTATCTGCGATATACTAGTGATTCAATGACCGGCAAATCTTGGATAATGGAACATTAAAAAAGTACTTCTCTTGGACGAACTGACTGAGGTAAGACTAACTCTATTTTTCCAATCTCCTAGCAGACAAACTTATATTTAGGTATTTAGATGAAGGACAGTGTATGCAATGAAACATGAACATATATAAAAAATCGAAGAACTGATCGCGAAGTGTTCGTGAATAAATGGAGTTGTATGCGGTCAATAACCATGATAACAGCACGCCGCAGGCAAGATCAGATTGTTTTGGGAACTGACTATCACGTAACATATTTCGTATTTGCTATGATCTGACAGAACACCATTTTATTCCAAGACGATCGGACGTTACACACACAAACTACAGGAATTACAAGAAAGTCTACAGAACGACACAAACTACAAGCTTACTCGAACTCACAGCAACTACACAAAACCACAGCAACTCGCAATCAATCGCAGCAATCGTGTATAAATAAAGGTTTCGTAACTACATCAGAGTATTATCTACACAAAACTACAGGAACTACACCAACTGCAAAGTCATACAAACCGAACAGGAACTACAGGAACTGCACAAAACACATAAACTGCACAAACCACAGGGACTAAACATAGTGATACTAAAACATACTGTACCACACAATTAACAAACTACATAAACAAAAGGAAATACATGTAAACTACATACAGCAACACATCTGTTACCACTAACGGCAGGCAAGCTAGCTTAATCAAATATCTTTGATAACCGTCACGAATTAGTGTTTACAACTATTAGGAATATAGTACTTACAAATGACAATTTATTACCCATTTCATGTTTTCATCACTTGTGCATGTGATATCTTTATGCCCGATTTTCATCTTAGTTACGATTTGATTCATTTTATTTGTACTCGAGCCATTCAGAGCTCAACTATTGCAAAAATTCAAGAGAAAATTCTAAATACTTTTTCAGCATTTAACTCCGATTACATATTATCTTTATATATTTTTTGGCACTTGAAGAAGAAAATAATAAGTAATATTGCGTGGAGTTGCGTGCCGATATCAAGAATCTGAAGAATGCTGCCGGGCCAACACGCACAAGGGTGTTGTCTGCCGGATTGCTAGTTAGATTCGCTATGTCTTTAATTCTTGAACGAATTCAATAATTGCTGAACTATGTATTCAAACTACTAGGTGAAACTATACCATCATATTATCTTCCTTGTTTGCATAGTTAGTTAGCGTAAAAATTCATCCCCCAATACTGAGGCGAAATCTATCACATACTGTTTGTGTAGTAATCAAATGTTCAAATTGTATTTATTTCAGATATTGTTCAAATAAAGGCCCGGTCAAACGGTCACAACATTCTCACAACATTTTTTGTTAGCCGATGTTGAGACCGTTTGACCACCCCTCGCAACAATGTTGTGAAAACATTTCTTTTGTTCTTTAAACTGTTGTGAGGTTGTTGTGGCCGTTTGAATTGACCGGGCATGGTCACAACATGTCACAACAAATGTTGTGAGAATGTTGTGACCGTTTGATCGGGCCTTAAGATTTGGAAATTTTCCCGCTAATGTCCTAACTTTTATTATTTAAAAGTTATTTATCTTTTTATGTAGTGAAGGAACTAATCTGCTATATTTATCGGTAATTTTCTTCGCCTTCGGATTGCATGTGACGTCAGCCGTAATATTATTTTTGGACAATGTGACGTCAACTGTCTACTAAAGTCAAACCACGCCTAGAATATAGCCTGCGTGCCTATTCCGCGTGAAGCAAGGAAATAGGTGACGTCTTTCACTCCCAAGAGCACTAAGTTGAAAACTGAGGGAAAAATCTGGAATTTCGTTTTGCAAAATTGTCAAAAACAAACAGCACCACTCGTAAGTATTGCTCAATAGCTTTCATTTAAAGGGTCATACACTAGGGTTTCATCAACAGACTCCGCAAAAGGTACAGTGGAACCCCGCTTTACGGACACTCGTTAATACGGACACCCGTTTATTACGGACAGTTTTGTTTGTCCCGACGACTCATATTTTATCTTATATCATCCCGCTTAATGCGGACACCCGGATAACACGGACACTTTTTCATGTCCCTTTGGTGTCCGTATTAACCGGGTTCCACTGTACAACTACATCTGCCGTCTCAATTTCCCACAAACGTTCAGACTTTAGAAACATTTGTATGGAACTGATGAGGACATAAGCTATAACGACCTGATAATAGTTATCCGAGCTATAATTTGATCTCGCGCTTTTTCTAGCCATTTCTCGTAGTAGTCTAAGGGCCTGATTACATGGCGAATTTTCAGCCCGGGCTGAAATTTCAGCCCGGTTAGGGGCTGGAATTTTGTTGCGATTACATGACAGTTTCAGCCCGGGCGCCAAATTTGAATTTGCGCGGGAAGAGTCATCAGAGAATCAGGGGCGATTTGAATAACCGGCAACTTATTTACATATCGGCTGAACGTTTGAAGAACGAAGCTTTTGTTATATTCCATTTTCGATTTGAAATTCGCGACACATCGAATAAGATTTTCGATTTTATCTCCCTTGTTCCACTGGAACCTTTTTTCCATCTTGTTTAAAAACACAGGAGCGATTTTACAATAACCGGAAACTTATTTACATACCATACCGGCTGCACGTGTGTATAAAAACAAAAGGACCATTCTCATTCAATGACATGCAAATACGTTGCCGGGCATTCTACAATTTAGCCAAAACACAATCACTGCGCATGCCCAAGTTCACTTTTCAGCCCGGGCTGAAATTTCATTCCGATTACATGGGTTTTTTCAGCCCGTTTTGCCGGGCTGAAAATTCCAGCCCGGTTTCTCAAACCGGGCTGGAATTTTCAGCCCGGGCTGAATTTGTAGGCCGGGCTGAAACCTTGTCCATGTAATCGCTAACTTCATTTCAAGAGGATTTGATTCGGAGGCCGGGCTGAAATCTCAGCCCCCCTAACCGGGCTGAAATTTCAGCCCGGGCTGAAATTCGCCATGTAATCAGGCCCTTACAGCACTAACTGATCTTTCTAAGGATCGATTAACATCTTAAAATTGAAGGGCGAAGCTTGCTGGCTTCTTCTGTACAACTTATTTTCGTTAGCAAAAAGACCACATCAGTGCTCTTGGCATTTCTGGTCAATTTTAAGCTAGGTACAGTCGAAGCTCCCGTAAGCGGACACCCTCGGGAAGCTGAAAAAGTGGCCGAAACTGGAGCTGGCCGCTTACGGGAATGTGTAAAATGTCATGATAAAATGTTACCATTTTCGCGCGGATTTTCATCAAAATTTGGGGACCTGGGGAAAAATTAAAACAAATAGCACATGTCGCGCGATTTTTTGGCATGGAGCTAGAGTTCAAACGGGGTTTTGTCAAGGCGGCCGTAAGTAGAGTTATCCGCTTATAAGAGTGTCCGCTCAGAGAGCTTCGACTTTATTAGAATGAGTGGATCACGTAACCAACTGACACGTACAAAAAGGCCTGTCAAGGCCTATTAGTGCTACAGCTTTAATAACAACAATTAAGTTTAAAACTTGTCTTTTAAATGTCCACCCCCGTTTGCGCCATATATAGGTTCGCATGAATTTATTATACGTGACCTTGCGGCTACAGGTGCTCCAATGACGCAATTCCTTCAGGCTAAACTGCTGCGCTTAGCGCAAATGCCCTCCGGTCCCGTACTCTTCAGCTATATTCATTAATCGCAGATGCAATTCAATTAATTTTTGGCCCATTTATGAACAAGGTTCCCAAAATCAAACTTACAAAATATCATATGAAAAAAAAAATTTACTGAGTTGGTCGAGCCGTACGTGTTCAGGAATAATCTACCGCCGTTCGGTCATGCTTCGCGCAATTCATACGTCATAGCGAGTAAATTCACTGAAGCACAGTTATCACACGAACCGTATCGACCCCGCATGCGTCATTTGTTGGACTTCGCTCGTCCATACGTCATAACCGGGCCCCTGTTTGGCCCTCCTCCCACACATGCACTCAATACAATTATTAATTAAGCGCCACCATTAAAATGTATATCTGTCTTATAACTCTGCAAGATTTCATTCGAAACGCTGCTTTAGATTTTAAACACAAAAAATTTAAAATTATCTATTGGCTTTACTGTTGTAAAAAATAATTTTCGGGTAAACTGTCGCGATCGGTTAATCCCGCGCGCGCCGCCAATTTTCTTTTTACGTTTACTTCAAGATGGCGGCAATTTACGTTTTGCAATTTTTTTCACACTGAATATTGTTTCGGGTTAAACAACAGTTTTGAGTTTGAACTTAAACAACGATATTTACTGTTTGGGGTTAAAAAGTGGTTGGAATTATGCTGTTAAACAACGATCTTATGATTTATTCTTAGTAAACTGGTTAGTATTTACATGTTGTTATGGGAGCACGGTATTGCCTTAAAAATTAGTGGTTCGGCCACCTAGCGCCGGGCTCGATTGTGTTGTGCTAGGGTATAAGGTTACTGTGGGTTCGAAACAACTCATTTCATTCATTTTCATGAATCATGTACTCTTCTTTTTTCCCTTTTTTTTAAAGTCTTACTGTGCGAATCAAAAAGCGTGAACACTTTGACATGAAACTCAAATTTACACTTCGTTTCTGCAGAAAAGCTTTGCGAAAATAGCAATAAAATAAACACCGTTAAAAAATAGACCAATTTTTGGCAAAGGAAAATCCAAGCGTTAAATCCAAGCGTTTACGCTTTTCTGATTCGCACAATAACCGTTTTTGTTAACGCCGCCATCTTGAAGTGGGCGTAAAAAAGAAATCGCACACTCGCCGGTTTTATTTTTGCGTTCGCTTTCTTTAACTTAGTTTACATGTAATTGTACCACTAACCGAGAGCCTGGGACAGCCTAAAATAAACCTCAATCTGAAAATCTGTCTATTAAAAATTTATGCGGCCTTAGTGCTTTTTTTACTTTGTAAATTGATTCAATGTGCAAAGCTAGTTTAATCTGTCGTTCAAGTTGAACATATTTAGCAATTCAGTAGCAAGAGGGAGGGGGTGTCTCTATTGTTTTCCTGAACCAATGATTCCCTTTGTTTTGACGCCCCCTCCCTCCTAATCAGTAGCGAAAATTTTAGCATCGTCATTCAGAAGATTACGCGCGGAAAATGGCAACAAAACCGCAACCGCGGGCACGTGAAACTCATTATGGCAATTGTCCCAGATAAGCCGATTTCAATATAAATCTGAGCGTCAGGTACAATAACGTACATAAGTTTTCATGCAATGTTGTTCTATCTTGGAAAGTGCTTCGTTTTGACTCTGCCGAAACCGACGAACACCGCGAGAATTTGACTTGAAATCACCACTGATTCTACGGTAAGAAAAACTGTTTACATTAATACGTAGCTATATGTCTATGGAACGATTGAGGACTATATACCTAGAACTCATTTAAAAACGTTATCGCCTTATGGCAGATTTAATTTAGAAATGTGAAGCGTCCGCCGAGCGTGTGAGATGCGAGTTCAATCGTAGACACAAGCTGCCTCCAAATCTAGTTTTCTCCTGAAAAGCGATCTAGAATTTTCGTTAAATGCGTCGATAATCAGCTGTAATTTCCTTAGCACTAGTGGCTGAGCGTTTTTCGGATATTTCAGTAGTCTAACTGAAGCTTCGGACAGAAAACAGTTTTTCGGAATATTGTTTCAGTTTCCATGAAAGTTTTTGATTTTTGGTCTTCAATGGCCGTGTTCACTAGAGACGAATAACCCGCCCGAGAATTATAACTCATCCGAGAAGAGTAGATGTGATCGATCCACGATTTTTACTGAAAGTCGGAATAATCCCATT
The DNA here is from genome assembly GCA_029204205.1 of Desmophyllum pertusum. Lineage (NCBI taxonomy): Eukaryota > Metazoa > Cnidaria > Anthozoa > Scleractinia > Caryophylliidae > Desmophyllum > Desmophyllum pertusum. Next base: position 5,842,991 of record MU825874.1, read on the forward strand.
ACCCGTATAGTTTCTACAAATAGCTTTAGTTTTTATTCTGAGAAGAGATAATAGAGGTACAACAAATTAGTATATTTAACAATTATTCGCAGAAGGCGAAGTGAATATTTTCACCTATGTTCACGAGCCTGAGGCGAATAACTGTTTTATAATATACAAATCCCAGGAAAAGGTCGAATTTCTCGGAGGAAAATAGAAAGGAACGAAAATGTTCCGCCATTTTTTGCCTGAGACAAAATAAGGTAGAGAGGGTATATTGCCTCTGAGACCATGAGCAGGGAACCAATCAAATTGCTTGAAAATGCATTATCCTATGAGTAGTATATTATAACATCATTTAGTCAGTATACCACACAAGTGAATATCCTTTGCTATTCCAACTCCGGATATCCTTTGCCGTTCACCTCCAAGCGAAAACAAAATGGCCTCCCACGAGTTTTTGCCCAATTTGTCACAAAATACAGATAACTGTTTGGGGCTGGCTATTCACTTGTGTGGTATACACTAAAACAATTAATTATTTACCTCAGTGTCGGTGAAAAGTGGTGGATATTTACCTCCACTTCGGTGGATAATTGTCAACTAGCGAAAGAACAAGCGTTAATTTCTTGTATTGTGGAACTTGTAGTCAGGAAGGATGTAGTTGTTTAGAAGATATGTATTGTTAAACTTTACGGGTAGGTACAGTGAGCTAATTGTAATAAGAATATTCTTATAATTATAAGAATATCGTGGAATTTTAATATATATATATATATATATATATATATATACTGAAAACACACTTTGGAGAAATTGTTGTAATGTATATAATCATGCAAATTCCCATAACTTGTACTAGAAGAAATGTATGGAGACCAGTAATGAGAATTTGTGTCCTGGTCAGGTTAGCTCGACTACTACTGAGCTGTAACTAAAATTGCTGTCAATTGTTTTTCTTTCAGGGAAAATGACGAAAGCAATTGCCTAACCAATGGCTGAAGAGGAACCTAATCCTTCTACCTTATCAAGTCCCTCTAGGGGTAGCCCTGTTGCTGCTGAGCCTATTCCTGAGTGGGGCCCTGCACTACAGACTTGGCAATGGGCCTGGTGGTTGCACTGGATAGGTTTTGGCGCGCTTTTCACTCTGTTCGCCGTGTACTCTCTGGTGACGTTGATAGAAATTATCAGCATTAAACGTCGCACGAAACGAGGACATTTAGCGCTGGTTATCACAGTCCTGTTGGTCATTTTCGGCTTGACACGGGGTATATTTTTCTTCATCAATCCTTACGAGTCTGAACAATGCAACTTATTACCCGTGTGTCCAGTAATGTTGACTCGGATACTGTTCGGTATTGCCCTACCGTGCATTACGGCCTCGTTTTCATTGGTTCACTTGGCGTTCCTGCAAGTAATGAAACTCAAACTGTACCCAGAGAAACTTCAGAGTGGTAAATTCTTGTCCGCTATCATCGCGTTTCATTTCACACTTATGCTCTTCGCAGAAGTAATGGTGTCTCTATTCGCCAACTGGAAAACACTCAGCATCATCTGCCAGTCATTTTACATCGTGTTCAATTTCATTCTCTCTGTAAGCTTCATATACAGTGGCACGAGAATCGTCAATTATGTTCAAAGAAACCACACGCGCGTCACCCGTCTCGGGAGACAAGCATGCGCGCTAGGGACGTGAATGGCAAAGTCATCGCTCGCCCCTATCGACCAAACGTGTCAAAACTTGTCAAGATCACCTACATCACAGTGTTTCTGGATTTGCAGGCTGTGCGCTTCAATTGTACTCGATTTTTGGCGTGCATAATATGTTCCTAGACGCAGAAGTCAGGGCCCCAGAGCCCTGGCCGTGGTTGGTATTTCAAACGTTGTATCGCACGGTGGAATTCGCTGCTGGTTGTACATTGATTTACGTGGGCCCACGACAGGTCGGCCGCAAACGACATCAACTCATGCGCTGCTTCATCTGCTGGAGCCAAGTAGTGCGGATAAAAACGTCGAAATCAAGTTTCTCGAAAAGCGCACAAAGTAGTCAGAAGTACTTGACTAAGCAGCGAGATAGCGCTGCGTAATTGCGGGATGAATAATTGGAAAAACACCAAAAGCTGTTTAGAAGAGGAAGGAAGTACGTAGAGTGGAAGTACGCAGGCCGAGCCTTTTGTGTCTCAAGACGAATTGCGGTCAAGGAGAGTGAACCGTGCGTATCATCGCCGTTGACTTAGTCGTGGAATTAAAGAGACTTAGACAAGCAATTTGTTCTGCATGACTCTGCTATCAATACAGCGATAGAGCGGTTTTCAATTGACTGTCGAAAGTAATCGCTGAATTGCTTTGGTTTTGCTTAACTACGCTCTATGATTGGTTAAAAAAAACTCGCGCCACCTTCTCAACCAATCAGATGCAAAACCAAAACCAATCGCGACTTGGTCACACGCGTTTTCCCGCGCTTAGCGCTGATTACGCGTATTTTATTTCAATTCTCATTGGTTCGTTGTGTTGTTTTCGCTTGTTGTGATAGGCCATTGCAATTGCTTTGGTTTTGGTTTCACGACACTCAATAGAAAACCGCAAGAAACATAATTAAAATTACAAGCGATATCAATAAACCCTGCAGGGCAACACATAGGTTGAACCGTTATATTGACTGCGATTTGCAACAATGTTATAAATTAAGTAGAATTCAAATCGGTAAATTATATCAGAAGTGCGTTCAACGGAACCGAAGTATTTCTTTCCTTGTTGATAATACAGAGATGAGTTTATGTTATTAGGATCAGATAATGTGCAAGTTCAAAATAAAATATTTAGATGTTATTAAAAGACTTAAAATCAGTTTGAAGTTTGTTGGTAGTTTTTGATTTTCTCAATACCCAGTCTGGGGAACAAAGTGACGTTTTTGGTAAATCTTCTTGAAGCACTCAGAGTTTAAAGTGCTACTACGATCAAATTTTTGATATTCATTTTTTTACATTTTCGTGTACAATATGACTTTCTTATATATCTTGCCGAATTTCAATCCATTACGAACATTAGAAGTCATTTTTTTTGGACTTTTATTTCCGAGAATTTATGGCCGCCATTACTTGACCTTGTTCCAAGGCTTGGTTGCGAATTAGAGAAATGACGTCAGATACTCAAAAATACCTCACGGGTTGAAATTATAATAACAATAAGTATAGAAAATGCATGAAGAGCAACAAAACTTTGGACTTTTCCTTCGTGCAATTTTCTATACTTATTGTTATTATAATTTCAACCCGTGAGGTATTTTTGAGCATCTGACGTCATTTTCTTTAATTCACAACCAAGCCTTGGAACAAGGTCAAGTAATGGCGGCCGTAAATTCTCGGAAATAAAAGTCCAAAAAAAATGACTTCTAATGTTCGTAATGAATTGAAATTTAGCAAGATATATTAGAAAGTCATATTGTACACGAAAATGTAAAAAATGAATATCAACAATTTGATCGTGGTAGCACTTTAAGACTGTTATTATCCAATCAAGAAACCGCGCGAGTACGCACTAGTACTCCGAAAATTGTTACGCCAGCATAGCGCGAGTATACGTCAAGTTGCTTAGCAACTTCGGGACGAACACCGCGGGCTCAGTCCCGTCTCGGAGACGGGATCTTTCAATCAACTGGTACTTATTCCCCCGTTTGGTCAAATGGCATAAAATTTATCCGTCACTGAACTGTCAAACCTAACACCCCTAATGCTCTTGGTAGAACCTCTATTTATTCTCCAACAGCGATTAATTTCTATCTTCTCATTACCTTTTTATAACAAATTCAAGTAGTCATGTGAAGAGAATCACAGACCTGATCATAAATCCATTCTCAAACTCATTACTAATTCATTAAGTTATAATCGTAACCGTGATAGAGGTTTGGACACCTATTTTTCCATTTACTCCTTTGGTTTTTGTTTCGATTGAGAAGATGTATCAAACACTCGAGACAGTGTTTTCATGCGATTTCCACGTCTGAATTTCATCAAAAATACTCCGCTGCGCGTCGTATTTTCAACTCCTTTCTCGGTGTTTGGAAATCGGATGCACGTTTGATCTATTACGTCAACCACTTAGGAAGTTTTTGTTATTAACAACAGAAACAAAATATTGGTAAGAACGTAATCCACTTGGTAGTTAGCAAACTACTCACTCAAACTCTTTTATTGAGTTACGGATCCTTTCCTTCGGCTGTCACGTTACATTTCGTACCATGCAAATACGATACACGTCACACTCCGAGACAAATGTCACTTCTCATATAATTTTTTTCTCAGACTACCATTCAAGTACGTCACGCAATTTGAGTCACGCCACTTGGTAACGTTTCTTGCCAAAATATTCAACTGTGTGGCTGGTATTGCTTTTAGAACCAGTGACAATGTTTGTGTTTTGCTTATCGTTTCGTCAGTCAATAACTGACCACAGATTGCTGTATTTTAAACAACCTGCCATTTTCTCAAAGAGTGAGTCCTAAGACCTTGAGTCACGTTTTCTTCGTTCGTGACATCAGCCTTTGGTCAAAGTCACGTTAACCACCCGAATACGAGCTAGACGTCATTTTTAATCTTCCCATTAAGATCTATACAAACTGTTCCGCCAGTAAGGAAGGATAATCCGCCTCGAGGAATTCCTCTGCGTCGCCCGGACGCCACCATAACGAGTCCTCCGCCATCCAGATCTCTTCATCATCAACTATGTTGTGAACGTGCTGCTCCTCGCCTTCGTCGTCATCATCATCAAACTCGTCATTAAATTCATCAAACTCGTCATCATCGTCGTCTTCTTCGCGTAGAAAGCACCTGTGAACAACACAGAGATTAGCCTATGGTTCAAGTGCTAAGTTCAAAACTGAGGAAAAAAGCTTGAATTTCATTTTGAAAAATTGTCAAAACAAACAGCACCACTTAAAAGTATTGCTCAATAGCTTTCACTTGAATGGTCACACACCAGGGTTCATCCACAGACATAAAAGTTAGAACCACATTTATTGACTCAAGGTTTGACTGGAGTGAAAGTGTTAACGGTCTTTACGACTGATGGCGAACCAAAATCAGAATAGCGGCCTACAAGGCGATCTCCAACCTCGTTCCCAGGGCTTTTCCTTGACATCATTGTTTACATCCCGTGGGGGAGGGGGGTACTCCGTATAATGGACCATACGGGGAGGCTCCGCCCGAAAGGGATAGCTTTTTCAGGCTGGAGGTATATATATAAAAGAAGTATAGAAAAGGGTAGGGAAAACTGTCATTTAGGTATTTAAAGGGCCTTTCAAAATTTCTCGAACAGACGCAACTAACAGTTGATTCATCCAAGTATTTAAGGAGTTACTCAAGTGAAACGTTTGGTGAAAGTTGCTCGATTATTAGCCAAAACGCTTTTTTATCTTCCATTGTCACTGTAGGTATGTGAAAGGGGTACCATTTTCTATGGAAGGTATATGGTATATAAAAAAAATGGTATATAAAAGGGTAAGGGTTTGGACCTCGGAGCGGAGCCTCCCCGTATAAAACTTTGTTGAGTACCCTCCCCCCCCCCCCCTTTCCGGTTTACATCTCGTATTTAGACATTCACCAGCATGCAACATTTAATTCTTCTGCCAACTATGAAAGGAAACGGCTTGAAATCTGCTTCAAATTCTGCACTCAAAGTTGCAACATTTACGGACGTTTGTTTGGCTGGGAGGCAACTCTTGCCACACTTCGTAGGTCAAAAGAAAGGTTTAAATGACATACCTGAGCCATAAGACGGGACTGCATCAGTCCTGGAGGAAATGGAGAAATCATCACGAAACACTTGACACCGACACGACGTCTGCTGCAGTCGAGATATTGCGTCCTCATCCATGGCTGTACCTGAAGGATTCATTGACAAATGTTCGTACTCTTTTATGGCCCAAACAAAACCTAATTTAGTCATTTTCTAATTTAACCCGTCCACACCTAATTTCTTGCCACCAATTTAGTTACTTACAGGGGTTTAGCACTTTCATGTGGTGCTGTGTACTTCTCGGTATTTTGAAAACTGAAAGTTTGATTGATAATTATTTTTTTGTAAATTTTGAGCTTTGGTGCTCTTGGGAGTGAAAGGGATAAGAACATCTTTGGTGGCCGTTGACAGCCAATTAACCGAGGTTCCCCCGAGCAAATTTGTTGCGCTTTTTCCAAACCAAAAACTATTGCAAGATATTCCGAGTTTAAGTAGTCAATCAGCGCATGGGAAAAACACTCTTAACTGTTATTTGTCTTATTTCAAACTGGAGATTCCGTAATTTCAGATCTCTCTCCCAACAAACAAACAAAACAACAAGCTGTTCGAACTTAACGGTTCTTTTCTCTAGTTTTTCGTAAACAAGTCAAGGAAGGTCATAGGTTCGAATCCTGTTAGAACCCGAGTAGCTTGTGTCACTGATTGAATAATAATCATAATCTTTCTCAAGACACACGGTGTTTCTCCGCACCAGATACTAGTCGCAATGAAACCAGGGAGGAATCCCTTAGCTTCAAAGTTTAATCCCCAGTCCCTACCTCCGACAGTGCAGGTGAGACTGGGTCGATCCTCTGATGTACAGTACAGAGTCAGCAGTTCAAGAGAAGCGTTAGTGATGCTGCCACAGCCGCTCAGATCCAAGATCGTCAGCTGAAAGCAGTGTTGTAACAGACTCTCGATTGCTGTGAAAATAACGAGAGAGAAAAGTGTCCAGTACTATTGTTCAGCATTTAAAACCATTACAACCTAATTCCGTTCCACCAAATCAACAGAAAACGGTCGAATATAGACGGACGATAGAAAGCAACTTCTTAAAGGGATTTCGACTTGCAAAAATTGAAACGAAACCTAGATAAACTTGAAAACGACAACCTCACGTTTTTTAAGTTTGTAATCCATTTCCATCCGGTTTACCATTCTATAAAATCAAAACCATTATGGCTGGGTTTCCTACACCAAGTAGGAATATGTTTTTTCGGTTCTCGAAAAAACATTTTTGAAAAAGATGACTGTCATTTTAAAGTGTAAAATGATTGCAGCAACTACGTATACCTATCCGCCTAGGAATGTTACAGAACCTCAGGAAAGTCTCGTATTAAAATTCGACGATTATGAAGTGATCAGAAACAACAGGGTATGTATGTCTCACATTTATCGGGTAAGTCCTGTGCATGCTCGAGGCCACCAGCCGCTCCTAGGGTCCCATTAGCGGATAGGTGAACCACGCCCTCGTCTGTTACCTGACACAAGAAAACAATATTGATTACATGATGAAACCTAGGCACTTCTTTGGTAGGTACAGTGGACCGATGACTACAGTCGAACCTCCACTAAACGAAACGGCCACCTCTCTTTAGCGGCCACCTCTCCACAACGGCCAGGATTTTTTGTCCCAATCGTACGTCTATCCATACTTTTCACTCTTATTGAAACCTCCCTACAATGGCCGCCTTTCTACAATGGCCAGTTAATTCCGCCACAGGGTGGCCGTTGTAGAGAGGTTCAACCGCTGTATTAGGTTTGTCACAGGGCACCCACCGATTCTATGTAACTGATCACAAGAGAAGACAGCTGGTAACACGACACAAGGCACTGTAATCCTGCATCTGTTATTCCTTCTGACATGAATCCAGGTTCAGAGAACTGTAAAGATAAGTTTAAAACTACTTTAGTCAAGAGTCAAGTTCGTCGTTGCAATCCGTCTTAATCTTCCCCAATCTTAACCATCCTTGTTCCTGTTTGGTTTATTATTATCTCTTTGGTGTTTATCTACCTTTGTGAACTGTTATTTTGTGTTTTCCTTCGATTTGAAGGTGATTTTGTACATCGGAAAAATGACTAAATATATGGTGACATAGAGCGGTTTTTCAATTGAGTGTCGTAAAACCAAAACCAAAGCAATTACAATGGCCAATCACAACAAACGTAAACAACACAATGAACCAATGAGAGCTCGGAGCAAATACACGTAACCGACGTTAAGCGTGGGAAAAACGCGTGCGACCAAGTCGCGATTGGATTGGTTTTGCATCTGATTGGTTGAGAAGGTGGGCTGGCGCGAGTTTTTTAAACCAATCACAGAGTGTAGTAAAACCAAACCAAAGCAATTCGGCGATTACTTTCGACAGTCAATTGAAAACTGCTCTAGCTCCTAAGCCCAGCGAACTTCAAAGGGACCAACAATAGTGCAGTGGTTTCATGTTGAAACAGTAAACTCCATTGTGTTTGTGCACTGTCACAGTTGAAAAAATAAAAAAAATAAAAAATAACAAAGAATGTGGCAGGCTTCCGAACCATTTCCATCTAATAAACTATGGTTATACAGTCGAACCTCTACTAACGGCCACCTCTCTATAGCGGCCACCTCTCCACAACGGCCAGGATTTTTCGTCCCAATCGTACGTTTATCCATACTTTTCAATCTTATTGAAACCTCCTGCAACGGCCACCTCTCTACAACGGCCAGTTAATTCCGCCCAGGGTGGCCGTTGTAGAGAGGTTCGACTGTAGTTGGTCCATCTTGAAAATTTTAGCCTAAATTTCTCCCGTTTGTAGTTTTCCTTAGAGTCAAGTCTGTAAGCCTGATACAACATGGCTGGTCTTTCTGTATATAGTACATATGACTTTGAGAATGAATCTATCAAAGGGGACCCGAGAAAGATGTCTGCGTTCGTTTACAACATACTGCCCACCGGGAGCATATCGCAATAGCAAGCTTCTGGGCTTTCTTTGCGACCACCACGAAATCGTAAGCATTTTTTTTGCGCTCTGCAAATTGACCCTAAAATCGAAGTACACTTGCTGAGATAGAAAAACACCAAGGAGGTAATAATAAACTAAGAAGGAATAAGGATGGTTCAGATCGGGGAAGATTGAAACGGATTATGAAGGGCTACATTTTTCAAGGAGCATAAAACGTAATCCGCGATGTGGCTTGTATTGTTTATCCGCAGTTCACATGTATGATACAGTTCATATATACATTGTAACTTACAGAGTATTAAAGAAATAGCTGAGACCACGAATGACTGTTTCCGTTAGCGCAGGTTAGACTGTATTTTGTTAACCCTTTCACTCCCAGAGTCAAAACTTGAGTCAATAAATGTGGTTGTACCTTTTGAGTCTGTGGATGAAACCCTAGTGTGTGACCATTCAAATGAAAGCTATTGAGTAGTGCTTTCATGTGGTACTGTTTGTTTTTGACAATTTTGCAAAATGAAATTCAAGATTTTTTAACTCAGTTTTGAACTTAGCCCTCTTGGGAGTGAAAGGGTTAAAGCAAGAAAAGGCAAACTTACGTTAGATGAATACAACTTCTTCCAATGGTATACAGTACCACGTCATTGACAATAGAATTCTTGGATAGATCCAACTCTCTCTGAATGGATCATAACAAGTAAGGGGTTTCAGTGAAACAGAAACTTGTTCAAAACGTTAAAACATTTTGATGAGCTTACCAAACAAAATACATTACTAGAAATGTGTGTGTTTCTTACAAGGTATGAGCAGCCCTAACCTCAGAAAGCCAGGGGCAGTTAGTCAGGGAGAGACGCAGTAAATCGGCGGGACGAAAGATTTGGGGGACTTATTAATTCTAGGTCTCATAAGGGGGAGGGGGGCTTAATTAGGGGGAGGGGGGTTATTAAACATTTTCAAGTCGCAATGTCATGCTTTAATTACCCACATATATTTTTTTTTTAAACGAACTGTGATTGATATTCACTGGCAATCACCGCCAATAATAGCTTTTGCGCATTATCTGACAAATATTGATTAACCAAAATCAAGAGTGTACTACACGTACTACACTGATGAATAAAAGTCAAGTGAATGTCATCTAATCTACTTAATGTTTGCCTATTTGTCATTAGTTAGTTGACACTATGAAGTAACGATTGTACATGCCATTACAGACAGATATGTCCAGGATTGACCGCAAATGAGATGCATGCTCCTCGTGATAGGCATCACAAAGTGTCCTCATTGATAAAAGTTCACCAAAACACACATAATTTTGTCAAATATGAAGTAATATGAAAATGACAAATAACCCAGTCATATATGAAGTATTTAAAAAACAATACTTGCGTTCAATCCTGGACATAAGTGATTACAGACAGCACAGGATGCAAGAAGTCTAGCATATGAATACGTTCCTCGGTGGGGAGAGGGAAGAAAGAAAAGGACGAGAGAAGTGAGCCCCTCTTCTCGCTCGCCAGTCTTAGTTTCTCTTCACTCGCTACTCAAGACCCTGTTCACAGGTTACGGAAAGTCACAAATCACAGACCAGTGTGGTGGTGTGGGGGTGGGGGCTTAAGAAGGGAGGGTGCTTATTTATATTTTTACACCTGAAAGGGGAAGGGCTAAATAAAGGAAATATGGTAAGTTCGAAAATAATAGAAGAATCCACCTGTTTATCTCAAAATCAACGCGCTAGATAGGATGTACCTTGAATTAGATATGGAATGTATTTTCAATTCGTTGGTTTATTGTTCATGTTCTATATATTTTCATCAAAGAGGAAATAGTAATTTCCTATACTCACCAGTAATGATAAATTTCCAATAGCCCGTAATCCTTGGCTGGTCACTAAATAAAAACAGGCAAAAAAAATTCATTTGTGTTTGCACAACTCCAAGAGTTAGTTTGGTAAAAAAGAATTAAGTTTAATAATTATTTACCATTGGGTCCAGCCTTTGAAAGAACCAATGATTCAATCATCCAACAATGCTGCAACAAGAATCACACAACACAGCATTACCTAAACAAGCAGTCACTAAAGTATACCGTACTGCTTGTCAGTCTACATGTAACTACCCTCTGTCACGCAATGCATATCCGTGTAACCCAAGTATAACACACTGCGTCATGCAATGCTTATCAAACATTCTCCACTCTAGGAGACCAGGTTGACTGTTTGGGTTTTCCATCCATTGGTCTGGTGGACTATGAGTCCCTGGAGTCAGTTGTCTCACTCATTGGTCAGAGCTTGACCCCTTAAGAGGCTGTCTCTGTAAGATCCTCATACCAATTTGGGCCACAGAACAGATTTCCTTGAAACTTTGCATGCGAGTAACACCTAATGTGGCTAGTTTCAAAATGCATTTCGTTTTGGTTCTAACTTTATTTCACGGATTTACGAGGGGGGTCCGTGGGGTCCGAAATGGTGATTTTTTGGTCTTCAAATTTCCATTTTTTCATAATTTTAACATCCTCTCACTTCCCTTGAAATTCATTGCAAGACATCATCCTGCCGTGTGGTGGTAGGTATATGATCTGTTAATACTATGGTATTATTAAAGTTTCCGTAACATCATTTCAACTAGTTAAATTTTAAACTTTTATGTTACCTCCATTGACAGCTTATCCGAAAAGGTTAAAAGTGGGTGTACAAAAAATCATATAACTCAAAGTTAGACTTTGCACAGATGTTTTGTTGCATTTGTGGAGAGATAAAGACTTGATCTTCAATGCTATTAAATAAAATTTTCCGGCCAGCAGGTATTACCGCCTAAAGGTCATTGGGAACTATCAGTATTTCAAAAGTTTCTAATTAATCGGCGAAAAGAAGGTCAAACATACGCGTGAAATTTTGATCCAAATGATGTTCTTTTCCGTCATAATCACGTATGAATAGTTTTTAAACACGTTTTACTGCTTTACTTTAGCAATACTCATCCAAATAAAGCTGGAAAAAATCATAAAATGACCTCATTATTTATGCATATTGATGCTCAAAACACAAGTAGCTGTCAAATTTACTCCACTAAACAGCCGATCAAATTTCTTGATATACAGATAGTTTAGCTTACTTATTCGATGGGGGAAAACAGTAATCCAAGAACAAGCCAAAACAAGGTATAGATGGTATATTGTAACAAATTTAGACAGTCAAACAAATCTGAAGAAACTTACCCTTGATGACCTTGAAATCGACAACTCGCATGTTGGCATATTTGCCTAAGTATGTATAGCTGATTTCGCAGACAGTTTCCTTGAGATTAGATTACAGTTATAATTGCTGTTACAATTAGATCTATAATGATTAAAATTCACATAAAAATTGAAGCAATTACCTTTGTGATTGCGTGAACATTCTTCGCACAAGGAACGTTAATTCCCACTTGCCGTGACAAGAATCACACTGTTATTCAACAAGGTAACCGCTGACCTAAACACCGACAATGTTTCCGAGAAATGATAACTGCGGGGAATCCCGTGGAATGTCTAGTTTACTAGGCTTGTCGATTGTAAAGATGATATCAATGGCCATTGCTGTCACCAGGTGTTGTAATCTGTGACATGGCGAGGTGGATACAGAAACTTTACGGTTGCAATGTTCAGATGGAAAGTAAGAGGAATTCCTAAAGGGGGGAGGGGAGGGGTGGCGAGTAATTGAATAATAAAGTGACCAAAATTAACCCCCAAATAATAACATATACCTTTACTATAAGCCCTGCTCATGTTTATGTACAGAAGGATTTTTGGTTTTGCTTCATGAGAAGAATATTATAGGAACGAATTATGCGTTTCAAAAATGATTTGGTTACATTTTGAAGGCCGGATGATTTTTTTAAAAGTGTTTGGGCTTATATTCGTTGGGGGAGGGATCTGAGGGTTTTTCCATTGTAGTTAATTCTGATTTGGGGCGCTTATTTTCGGTAGGAAACAGTGATGGGGAGACATGATAACATTGTGGTGTCTAATTGGTGATTTAGCCATTTTGGCCTGTATACCTTTTCTCGAATAATCTGAGGCATTTTTGGCGGGCATTTTATGATTTTAAATGCGGTACATCACAGTTCCGTGATATACCGATAGTAAGCCCCACCATCCCGAAAATAAGCACCCCCTACCGAAAATAAGCGCCCCTACCGAAAATAATCGCCCCAAATCAGAATTAACTACAATGGAAAAACCTTCAGATCCCTCCCCTAATGAATATAAAGCCCAAACACTTTTTAAAAAATGTAACCAAATCATTTTTGAAAACGCATAATTAGTTCCTATAATATTCTTCTCGTGAAGCAAAACCAAAAAAATCCTTCTGTACATAAATATGAGCAGGGCTTATAGTAAAGGTATATGTTATTATTTGGGGGTAATTTGGTCACTTTATTATTCAATTACTCGCCCCCCCCCCCTCCCCCCTTATTGAGAATTCCTCTTACTTCCCATCTGTACATTGCAACCGTTAAAGTTTCTGTATCCACCTCGCCATGTCACAGATTACAACACCTGGTGACAACAACGGCCATTGATATCATCTTTACAATCGACAAGCCTAGTCTCGGGAACATTGTCGTGTTTAACTGGTCAGCGGTTACCTTGTTGAATAACAGTGTGATTCTTGTCACGGCAAGTGGGAATTAATGTCCCGTGTGCGAAGAATGTTCACGCAATCACAAAGGTAATTGCTTCAATTTTTACGTGAATTTTAATCATTATAGATCTAATTGTAACAACAATTATAACTGTAATCTAATCTCAACGAAAACTGTCTGCGAAATCTGCTATACATACTTAGGCAAATATGCCAACATGCGAGTTGTCAATTTCAAGGTCATCAAGGGTAAGTTTCTCAGATTTGTTTGACTGTCTAAACCTTGTTTTGTCTTGTTTTTGGGATTACTGTTTTCCCCCATCGAATAAGTAAGCTAAACTATCTGTATATCAAGAAATTTGATCGGCTGTTTAGTGGAGTAAATTTGACAGCTACTTGCATTTTGAGCATCAATATTCCTCAATAATGAGGTCATTTTATGATTTTTTTCAGCTTTATTTGGATGAGTACTGCTAAAGTAAAGCAGTAAAACGTGTTTAGAAACCTATTCATAGGTGATTATGATGGAAAAGAACATTATTTGGATCAAAATTTCACGAGTATGTTTGACCTTCTTTTCGCCGATTAATTAGAAAATTTGAAATACTGATACAGTTCACAATGACCTCTAGGCGATAATACCTGCTGGCCGGAAAATTTTATTTAATAGCATTGAAGATCAAGTCTTTATCTCTCCACAAATGCAACGAAACATCTGTGCAAAGTCTAACTTTTGAGTTATATGATTTTTGTACACCCACTTTTAACCTTTTCGTATAAGCTGTCAATGAAGGTACCATAAAAGTTAAAATTTTAACTAGTTGAAATGATGTTACGGAAACTTTAATTATACCATAGTATTAACAGATCATATACCTACCACCACACGGCAGGATGATGACTGGCAATGAATTTCAAGGGGAGTGAGAGGATGTTAAAATTATGAAAAAAATGGAAATTTGAAGACCAAAAATCACCATTTCGGACCCCCACGGGACCCCCCTCGTAAATCTGTCAAAATAAAGTTAGAGCCAAAACGAAATGCATTTTGAAACTAACCACATTAGGTGTTACTCGCATTCAAAGTTTCAAGGAATTCTGTTATGTGGCCCAAATTGGTTATGAGGGATCTTACAGAGACAGCCTCTTAATTTCTCAATTATTTTAAGTCTTTATGTTCTCTGAAATCGCTCCAAGCTGCTTCATGCTACAGATACCGAAGTTAAGCACTGGGCTCTGAAAAGGCTCTTTATACCTGAACAATCCCCAGTGCAGACTCAAGAAAATCCAGTAATATAACTAACCTGTGTGAGTTGAAGGATGCCATCATCAGTCAGTGCAATACAGCCTGAGATGTCGATGGTTTTCATGTTCTTACATTTATCACCAAGATAACCCATCCCCTTATCTGTCAACTGAAGCAAAACCACACTAAGGTCATTTATAAGCATACTTTACAGCCTTTATTACTGTGTATGGTTAACTAAACCATGAACCAATACAACTGAACCTACAACAGCCGCCACCCTGGTGCAAAATTTTCTGTCTGTTGTTCAGAGGTGGCTGCAACCTTGTTCCCAGGGTCTCTCATCTTCTCTCGCTCCAGGGGGTGGAAGATGAGAGACCCTGGGAACGAGGTTGAGGTGGCTGTTGTAGGGAGGTTTATTTATAGAGTAAAGTGTATGGATCAGTGCAAGGTAAGGACAAAAAATCCTGGCTGTTGTAGAGAGGTTTCTTTAAGAGTAAAGTGTGTGGATCAGTGCACGGTCGGGACAAAAAATCCTGGCCGTTGTACAGAGGTGGCCATTAGGGGAGGGAGGACTGTATCTTAATTATTATACATAACTTGAAGCAAAAACATGTGACTGGTGGTAAGCAAGGGAAAGAGTCACGTGAGGGTTATCATGATTTGCCTGAAATGTCAGCGGTCTCTCGACATTTTCATTTCATGCCAATCGTACTTGGTTGTGGTTTTGCAGCTGCTTGGCCAAAAACAGAATATCTTGCTTTGCCAATTGGGTAACACTGCACATGTTAAAACATGAAACAATGACCAGGCATAGCGCTGTGGCAAAATTATTGGTGCTGCAGAAAATATTGATATATTTCACCTGAATACATTCCTTGAGATACATATTTTCACAAGATGGCGGCAGCATGAAGAAACACTGAGGAGAGAAAAACATAAAGTTAGATAATTCAAGACTGCAGTAACACATACCCTATGCCAAAGCCATGAATGAAAGTACACCATCATGGTGGTGGTGAAGGTGATGATGGTGATGATAATGACAATTATGATGCCATTTAGATGGCAATGGTGGTGGTGGGGAGGGGGGGGGGGGGGGGGGGGGGAGAACCAGGGGATTTGGGAGTTTGAGTTTGAGTTAGGAGTTCGAGTTAACTCTGGTGGAGAATAAGAAGAAATGGAACACCTTATCTTTGGGCCCAGTTGTTCGAAAGCCGATTAACGCTAATCCAGGATTAACAAATAATCGAGGTTTCAATTTCTCCTATATAAATGTGGTTTTCCATGATAATGTTTTGTGGAGTTTAACATTAGTCAAAGTCAAACTAAAGAACAAAAAATATAAACAAAACATTGCGCTGAAAAGCTACAAAAGTGAAATCAAAATTCACGCTAATCCAGGATTAGCTTAATCGTGCTTTGAATAACTGGGCCCTGGAATGTAATATGTATTTTGGATTAGCATGTTAGTTCAGATAAAAATCCAGTGCACTATTGCAATGGAGGAGAGAAAGTCAGAGTTGTGAGCCATGAACTAACATCTCACCTGGCCTTTAAGACTTTTGTTTCCTTCTACATTGACATGATTCAATTTCTTACAGTTCTTAAACAACCACCAGAGTCTGAAAAAGAACATAATTTATGTTAACCCTTTAATTACTGATTCCAACAGTGATCAACATCAAATTTCTCCTTACAGCGTTGATACATTGTCAAACAGACAGGTGATAAGAAAAAGAAAATCATCATAAACTGGAAGTTATCATCTTGATGTAACATCAAAATATTCACAGAACTAACATTAAAAGAAATGTACAGCAGTCAGTATAAAGAATCAGTATTCTGAGCTCAGGAAATGCTCTTTTTCCATATTACACTCAATTTACATATAACATTAATTTCGAAGAGTGGGAGATGCCGTGGCCTAATGGTTACCGCGGTTCGACTCTGGATCGAGCGGTTCGAGTTTGAGCGCTGGCAGGGGTCATTGTGTTGTGTTCTTGGGCAAGACATTTAACTCTTGCAGTGCCTCTCTCCACCCAGGAGTATAAATGGGTACCGGCGACAAAATGCTGGAGGGTTATCTGTGATGGACTAGCATCCCATCCAGGGGAGTAGCAATACATCTAGTCAGCTTCATGCTACGGAAACCAGGATAAGAACAGTCGTGGGCCACTAGGCTTGTGGGCCACTAGGCTTGTGAGGGTTTTATCTTTTACAGCAGACAGTATAAAGAATCAGTATTTTGAGCTTGGGAAATGCGCTTTATCCCTATACTGTAACACTGAATTAAACATTTCTATTTTGGATTGGATGTATGCTTGTCATAAACATAATCATCAGAGTCAAGAAACTTACGCTTTTTCACCCACTCTGTGGCACTTTTGAAGGGTAATTTTCTGTAAAAAGAAAAGTAAGAGTTAACAATTTGATTAGATTGTATGTATTGTACACACGCATATTTCTATCATAAGCAATAGTACAGGTGATGGATTGATTGATAGATTGAATAAATAAAAAATTTAATAATGATTAATAAATGATCAGTTGATGAAAGAAAGAAAGAAAGAAAGAAAGAAAGAAAGAAAGGAAATGAATGAATGATGAGAGAGTGACTGATTGACTGCTGACTGACTGACTGATTGATTGATTGACTGCTGACTGACTGACTGACTGACTGACTGACTGTTGATTGATTGATTGATTGATTGATTGATTGATTGATTGATTGATTGATTGATTGATTGATTGATTGATGATTGATTGATTGATTGATTGATTGATTGATTGATTGATTGATTGATTGATTGATTGATTGATTGATTGATTGATTGAATTAATAAAATTAATAACCAGCTGGCTGGCTGGCTGGTCACCTGCCCACCCAACAAGTAAGCCCTCTTAGTACTGGTA
This sequence comes from Desmophyllum pertusum, assembly GCA_029204205.1. Classification (NCBI taxonomy): domain Eukaryota; kingdom Metazoa; phylum Cnidaria; class Anthozoa; order Scleractinia; family Caryophylliidae; genus Desmophyllum; species Desmophyllum pertusum. The sequence continues at coordinate 5,860,468 of MU825874.1, forward strand.
AATCAAGAAATGACAAATCCGAAGCTTTTTATATTAAAAAACTTTAATTAATTTTCTTGTCACCTCCAGATGAGTGCAACTCTTGGATAAAGCTTTTAAAGAAGATGTATTGACAACAACTCCGCTCAAATCAAGTTCCTTCAACAACTTGCACTGTTTTCCCTGTTTGGGACAAAAAAAATACCTATCAAAATTTACCAGCAATCCTTTACATACATAAATAATGATTATGCCACCTAAAATTTAACACATGCGCCATAGTCCAGACCATGATGAGGGCAGTTGTTTTGCTTGTTTACAGTCAGATACTGATCAAATATTGTTAATTAAAAATCCTTCTCCATGAATTGATGCTAAATGAAAGTACATCTAAGTAAAAATAAAAATACTCTTTGAAGCCCAGTGCAAGTTATAATAAATTAATCTGGTTTGTCTGGCACATGGTGATTACTAGGAATATTGCTAACCCCTGGATAGATGACGGACACTCTGAGGCAGAATTAACTGGCTGTTGTAGAGAGGGTGGCTGATTTTAGGGAGGTTTCAATAAGAGTAAAGTGTGTGGATCGTTGCACAGTTGGGATGAAAAATCCTAGCCGTTATAGAGAGGTGGCTGTTAGTGAGGTTCGACTGTCTTTAATATCTCAATGTCATCTTTTCACAGGTATTAAATAAATGTACATGTATGGTAACAAAACTTACCAATACAGAGAACTGCAAATTCTGTCAAGAAGTGGGGCGATAGAGACAAGTCCAGAGATGTAAGGTTCTGGCATCCTCGTCTTAAAATGGACCACAGAACTTCATCAGTAAGACCTAAAATAAACACAGAGCAGCTGTTATTAACCAGTTAATAACCAGATTGGAATGTAAATAAAACCCAGCTTAAGGTGGTTACCGATATTATTTTGAACAATTTTCAAACACGTATGTGCAGCACATTATTCAAAGAAATCTTAAATACAGTCAAACCTGTATTAAGCGGACACCCTTTATTAAGCGGATAGTAGCAAAATCTTAATAACAGGTTTGACTGTTCAGTCAAAGCTCCCATATGCGGACACCATTGGGAAGCAGAAAAAGTGTCTGCAACTGGAGCTGGCCACTTGTGGGAATGCGTAAATACAGAGTTTGTGTGACCTAGAGTTCAAATGGGGTTTTGTCAAGGTGGCTGCAAGTAAAGCTGTCCTCTTATGACAGTGTCCACTCAGAGAACTGTAAAAAATATGCTGGCTCCCAAAAGTGTACCAAAATTTGGCCAAAATGTCCACAATTTTGTAAAAAAGTTCATCATGTTGTTTTTATGTTAATTATCCTATAAGGAGGATAAGAAACAACATCACGCCGGGGCTTATCATATGGGAGTTTTACAGTACCTCCAATCCCCTTAAATGATGTGAAGGCCTCCTTTGGACGGAAGTCAAGATGCGTCATACGCGTGCCATGACTTAATAGCCAGTAGTCTCCATCTCCTGCACACTGAAAAATGAAAAGAATTACAAGAATGCCGTTATGTTAAGGAGCTTTCTATGTGAAAATAAATATTCAAATTATATTGTGGCCACAATAATATTATTGCACATTGTGAGTAAAGGGTCGGCAGACTTGTGACAAACATGGAGAAGGAGAGGGATGCAGCTGGCTGGAAGTCTTGGTCGGAGGTCCGACACCTAGCGGCAGACAAAGTTAGATGGCGGAAGAGCATAAAGGCCTTATGTGCAACAGAACACACAGAGGGGAGGTGAGGTGACATTGTGAGTAAACCTAGTCCCATCATTGACACCATTGGGGAGCACACATGGAGGTGGATTGGATGTACACTGCACAGGCGTCCAGCCCCAAAATCAAGCCCTTGCTTGGAACCCTCAAGGTGGGAGAGACTGAAGACAATGCCATACATAAATGTATGTCCTGGGAAAAAGCAAAGAAATCACCCTTGGTAGATTGGAATGAAGAGGAATCGCCATGCTGAGGAACAAACCTACATCCAAGCTGTGGATTCCCACTCTTTAGAAGAAAATTATGGCAAACACACCGAACTCGGAAAACATTATCCTGGAAATACATAGCCCTGAATGGAACCACTTTTGAAATCCTGGCTAAAAGAAGGTAAGACTTGCAACCAAATTTACAGAGAATGGTGTTGTGATGTCTTCTTCCTACCTCTTTCAACTCTGATCCTATCCTTTGGACTTAAATATGAGAAAATGTGAAGCATGATGTGATTCATTGAGGTGAAGAATTGCGTGGCCTGTTTTATGAAATGGATAAAATGACAGGTGCCAGGATGAATACAAATGTGAACTTTATTGGTGTTGTTACAAATTAATGGCATCAATCATAGGGCATCATGATGGCATCAGTCTGTTTTAAGTTACATGACACTTTCGCTTGGATAGAAGCAACTATGAGATTGTAAACACTCCGTTTTGGAGTGGCGAGGATACAGTGGGGGTGGGGGGGGGGGGGGGAGTTGGAAGGGGGGCAATCTGAACTTCCAGCTTCCCATACCTTGCACTCCCTGCCAGTTTCTGCCCCTTCTGTTGTGGTTCCACCTCTTTGTGCCTTTCTGATCTATTGCAAAATATCACGCACGGATTTTTATTTCTCCGGTTTTTTGCCACCTTGGGAATCCCACTTCCCGCCCTCTCTTCTCCCACCTCCCGTAGACTTACCGCCCCTTTACTCCCAGGTTCCCTTCTGTAGGAAATAACAACTGCCTGATAAGTTCAGTTGGCAGGGCATGGCCCGTTGTGTGGGGGAGGTTAGGGGTTGGAGTCCCTGCAGCCTTTTACAAGAGGAGAATGCCGACAGTGATTCACTCATTGATTGGTTATTTTGGTCACAGGGAATTGTCCCTTGATCAGTATACCTGAGGGTACAATCACCATTTGAACAGACAATGCTCCCTCAAATAAAAAACAGTTTGATTCAATGAGACAAGTCACTGGAACCAAATTTTGTGATGATGATGTTGTCGATGATAATGATGATGTTGTTGTTGTTGATGATGATATATCGTACCCTGCGAGCAGATCTATAGTCCCCTTCGATCTTCTAGGAAGATCGAAGGGGACTCTGCCCGCAGCAGGGTAATGATGATGATGGACAATGATGGTGGTGGTGATGATGATGATGATGATGATGATGATGATGATGGGACAATTAAATTCCCCTTGTGTGTGTTCCAACCTTTATGACCTGAAAATCAAAATTCAATGCTAGATAATATTTATTTTATTAGTTTCCTTGGTTAACAGCTTAGTTTCTACATGTACATACACAGATTCGGCATATTCATCTTCCATTGCCTCGTCACCACTTCCCTTGTTGTTGCCGCCATTCTTGTTATAGCATTCCAGTGCCTCCTAGCAACATAAAGGTCAAAGGTCAAAGACCAACCTGGAATTCCAATTCATGATCATTTACTTCAGTTTTGAGGGGAGAAGTCCATATATACAGCATATTTTTGAGGCTACAAACAGCATTCAGTGACCTCTATCAAAAATTATGCACACTTATGCATGCATTATGTTTGCATGACTTTGTGCTAAGGTCCACAATTTAACTTGCAAATATGATGTAATAGTACTCAATCAATACACCAAAATTTTAAAACTGCTTTGCAAGTGGTTTGCTTATTGTGAAATTGTGGCAATCAAGAGTATACTGCCTTCATTGATGTACCGCTAGTGACCCTAGCGGCTTACGGCACTGCTCATAGTTTAATATATCCTTGTACAAGGTTAAAGTGCAACTAACCCCACTTATGTCTGGGATTGAACGCTAGTACTTCATACAGTACATGACTGGGTTATTTGTCATTTTCATAGTACTTCATTTTTTTCCAGTCAGACACTTAAATAAAGGTTTTATTATTATTTATTATTACATGACTGGGTTATTTGTCATTTTCATATTACTTCATTTTTTTCAAAATTATGTGTGTTTTGGTGAACTTTTATCAATGAGGACACTTTATGATGTCTATCATGAGGAGTGTGCATCTCATTTTGTGGTCAATCCTGGACATATCTCACTAACCCCAAAATGTTGTTGTTGCTGTAGCTGTTTTGTTTAATTTTCTATGAATTCCAAAGTTCATAAAATTGGCCTTTTCGTGTACCACGATCAAGGATTAAGAAATAATGGGACAAACTTGCCTGTGACGTCACAGCAGGAACTCTCTGTTTTGGTACAAGAGAAGATTCAGTGCGAATTTTAGAGATTTATACAAAACATCATTTGAAAATGCCATTAGAAGTTATGTTGTAGAAGACTGCAACAATACAGAAAAGTGAGTGTAGTGTAGTTCCCGGCGTGACGTCACAGGCAGTCCCAACCAGGTCCCATATTTATATTGATGTGGTCGTGGGTCATGGAATTCCAAGTTTAAATGCCTGTAGAAATGGAGGTATTTTATGAATCACAGTAATTTTTTCACCGAAATGATTGGGAAAATAGGAAGATTTTATTAAGCGAAAACAAAATGGGGAGTTAGTTGCACAGTAAAGTGGTCAATTTTCTTACCTGTAGAGTGGGTTCATAAATGAAGCTTTTAGCTCCTGTGAAGAAAAGTACAACTCGTTCACATGCTAGCCTAAAATGGCTATCAGTATGGAAAACAGTTTGTTCCTCACAGAGCAAGGATGGAGGCCGAGTGCGCATGATTTATAATGATTATCATTTGACAAGAGCTTTGGAAGTTTTGTGAAGAGTTTACGGTGATATTGTGTTATTTTTTTGTCTGGTAATGGACTCTGACACAGAACAACGAGCATGTCAGATGTTTCTTGTGGGAAAATGGTGTTGGGACTCTTCTTGTTTGATAATTACTGGAAACTTCAATAAAATTATAATTCTTTTGTTTTCTTCCTGGCTCTGCACAGCTGGCTCTACACAACTACAAAAACTGTTAACCCTTTCACTCTCACAGTCAAACCTTGAGGTCAATAAATGTGGTTCTAACATTTAAGTCTGTGGATGAAACCCTAGTGTGTGACCATTCAAATAAAAGCTATCAAGCAATACTTTCAAGTAGTGCTGTTTGTTTTTGACAATTGTGCAAAATGAAATTCAAGATTTTTCTCAGTTTTGAACTTGGCACTCTTGGGAGTGAAAGGGTTATAATAAACCTCTAATAACACAAGAAAACACTCAATTCTACAGAAAGAAAGAGACTGCTCATAGTCTAAATGTAAATCAGCAAAATTATTTATTTTATACATCCTTTAATACCAGCATGTCATTACAGTGAATAGCGCCCTACCATTGCCACTTGACAAAGTTTTTGATTAATTTTTGACAACTTTTACACCAGAAAGTTGTCAAAATTAATCAAAAACTTTGTCAAGTGGCAATAATATGGCGCTCTTCACTGTAAATGAATTTAATATCAATAGAATACCTTTCCTCCTCTTTTCAGGAGAACAACTTTCATGACTCAAAGAAGAAAAAAAATAAGCATCTACAATCGTGGACAAAACTAGTGAGACATATCTGTAGATTATTACATGGTCCAGAGCTCAACAAAACCCCTGTCGGTATTTCCGGTCGGCCCAGGCAAGCCTTCTGCCAACTAAATTTTTAAATGACGATTTTCAAACAAAGCAGTAAATTTTAGGCACATTTGGTCATGGGTAATCAAGGGTTTTAGATGAAGCTTGACGAAAATTACAAGGAAATTAGGTGATGTCTGTATGTACATGTACAATGTAGGCTACTAAGAACATGCTGCGTGATCCTTTCATGTGGTGGTCGTGGTGTTTGTTTTTCAGTACTTTGAAAAGTGACATATAAAATTTGTTTAGCTTTGGCACTCTTGGGAGTGAAGTTGGGGTTAAACCGTTAATACCTTCCTTCCAGAGTTCTTTCCTCATCTGAAGAATCCTTGGCTTTTTGTGCTTCCATTCATTACTAAATGTCACAAATCCAAAGCTACAATAGACAACAAAAAACGAAAATTTTAGATGTTATTTGACTCAAACTCTAGAAAGAATACTATGCAACTGAGGCAAGTTGGTATTTCCTTTATAAAATGTTCAACGAATTGCGTGATATAGGCCATGTGCAATATAACTAGATTATGCAAGTGCATGACGTCGGCCGCATGCATTATTTAAGAAAATAGAAGATGGCGCACATGTTTACATAGCCGATGCAGACACGAGAGACAGTTTGGGAGAATTCAAAAGTTTATGTAAAGTACTTTTAAATTCTCCCCAAAACTGTCTCAAGTGTTTGCATCAGGCTATGTACACTGTATACAAGAAGCAGCCATTTTCTATTATTTTCTTTTATAAAAATATAACCAAGGAAATGCAAATATGATGCGTCATGGTGCAAGACAACTACTCAAGCAATCAGAGTGCTTGATATATGACCAAATATTATAAAACTTGATAATGCACATGGGTGATGTACATGTAAACCCTGTGCATTATCGAGCTATAATGAACTCAATCTGACCAATAGTAGTTAGACTGCGAGCAGTCCCTCTTTCGGATAGTGAGCGAGTGCGAAGCGCGAGTGAGCGGAATTGAGCATGGAGCGCAAGCTAGCGTAAGTGAGCAGAGAAAGAGGGGCCTGGGGGGCCTGGGTTGTTTTTTGGGAGGGGGGTTCAATTTCGAAGGGGGGGGGGGGGGGGGGGTTGGCCACAAAACAAAGAAAACCTCCCTTAAGATCTTCCGAAATTTGGCATCTCTATACTTACCCACGAGAACGCTTTTTTATGCGATCCGTGATGATTTGAGCACAAATGACTTTACCAAAACAGCCGAAAAATTCCTTCAATTCCCTTGACTTCAATCTGTAGCTGATGTTACCAACAAACACCTTTGCACTTGCTGGCAACCACACGAGTTTTCTGCAAAATTCTTCAGCTTTTTGCAGCAGTGCACCAGGATCTACACAGTAGTTTATGTCACTTTGAGGTATCAGGGAAACAGCTAAGTCATCTGTCTCATTTTCTACGACTACTACTGCCAAGAAAACCCTTGTTACGTTTCTGGTGATGTAGAGCTTTGAGTTTCTGTAAGTTTGGAGACTGTTTGCTCATCTGCGTTTGAATCAATGTTCATTTAAAACACATGTCCTTGATAAGAGAGATGGAACGAGGATGGAACGACGGAGAACGACGGATGGAAGACCGGATGGAAACGCGATGGAACGAGAAAACGAAAACAAGATGGACGACTTCTGCGCACACGGTAACCTCGTGTAACTGGCCAGCAGTAGCAACAATAGGGGGACGCGGGGCTCTGGGGACGAGATTGCGTCGCTCCCAGAGTTCCTTGTTGCCCGTTACAGCCGCTGGATAAGGGTAACGTGGACTCTGGGTACGAGATTGCAGTAGCAAAGGAATCGGTTGATTACTTCATATATGGCCCGCAAATGCTCCTGAGTAATTTGAGACGCATGTTATATTTACTTATCTTCTGCAGTGAAATCTTGGTTGCTTTCCCGATAAAGTAACAAAGTTAGGAGAATGTTATTATTTTGTATTCGTAATTCAATTTCTCCTTCGGCTCCAAAGAATATTTAAACAGTGAACCTTTGATTCGGGGTAACCGGAAGTTGGAAACCTCAAAACACCGGAAAATGAACCAACTTCCGGTAGCTAAACGGCATGAAAAACGAGGTTAAATTCAGAGTATGCGTGAGAGTGTGAGAGAAGTTCGAAAAATTTTTGAGAGATCTTCTTTGGTGTTTGTGTTGAACTTTTAAACCACGTAATTTGTCCTGGTGCCCAGCTAAATGAGTGCAGATCAACAAGGTTCTCTTCTTCTCAAGAGACAGCTTGCGGGTATGTGATCTCCCTTTTTTCTGGTCAAAACGACGGTCCTTTTCGTCCGATGTTTGTGTCAATGCAATGCTAATTCGATGGCGTCGTTTTCTTTCACTAGAACTCACCAAGCATCCTACGGAAGGCTTTTCTGCTGGTCTTATAGACGATGAGAATCTTTTGAAATGGGAATTGATGGTGGTTGGACCCCCCGGACACTTTCTAGTAAGTTTTTCTCAAAAATGTTTGTGTTGTCGTGATATACAGTGGCCTTCGCATCATCATTGTACATGCATGTTACCTCCCTGATATTTGTGTCAAGCTGAATTTTGTCGTTTTGTTTGCTGTCTGCTGTAGCGAGGGAGGCTTGTTCAAGGCGCACTTGTATTCCCTAAAGAATATCCACAAAGACCGCCGAAAATGAGATTTATATCCGAGTTCTGGCATCCAAATGGTGCGTACGTGATGAAATTGGTATGATTTTTTAAATGCGTGTACCTTTCCCCAGCACGTTGTTTTAGCTCTTTGTTTTGTGTCGTAATGCTGTTATTGAAAAAAAACTTCTTCTTTCGTTAGATAGACACGGCTTCCTCGAAGATCGAAAATAAAAACGTATTGGGGAAATAGAAACCTTTTGATTAGCGAAAATTCATTTTAAGCTTTGCTTAAATTAGCCATGTACTATTTACCAAAATTTAAGGTTTCCTTCTGACTTGCAGTCATATTCATGCATGGTGATCCTACATGTATTTATAAACATTTAAGGGTCGAAATCAAGAGCGTTTTTTAATGTTTTTTTTGTCTTTGATTTACCTATATTTAATCTGAATAAAAAACTAGATGTTGTAATAAGTAAAGTTTCTTTTTTCTTTATCCACCATTTAAATGAAATAATGAATATTAAATTCTTGAAGACATCAATTAATTAATAATGAATAATAGAGCCAAGTGGAGTCCAATTCAATCCGCAGTGTTTTAGGTAAGAGAGGGGTCAGCTCAAAAACCTGAGAAGGTCATCTACCTGACCCGACAAATTAATGGAAAACTGTTGAAGATCCCATATCTATTGACCCATTGCATTTCCTCATTGACATCTTTCCTTTTAAATTTATCTGGAACCTGAGTCCGCAATAATAGGATGATCAACAAAATCAGACAATCACGAAACAGGAGTCCAATTTTTAATCACAAGTATGATTGCCAAAACAGAATTGGACAACATGAAGTCCTGTTATCAATAGGCAGCTTTAGCAATGACGACGGGGACGTCACTTGAGGACGTGAGAGTGCGCGGAATAGTCTGGACCCAACTTTATTTCGACTTCCGGTGCTCCTGTTGCCGTCCTGTGGCCAAGTTCACGACGCCATTTTGGTGGTTTTCAGGTTGCGACCAGAATGCCACATATTTGCTGACATTTGTGGCATTTTCGCTGCACACGCCGTCGTTGAGAAGTCCCCGTCGTCATTTCTAAATCTGCCTAATATTGGTAACAGGACTTAATGATCATCATTAATTTTATCCTCTCTCTCCAATTGTGGAGATTAGGGCCATCGACCATCCTCCTCCAAGTTTATCTGTCTCTGGCTGCAGTCTAGCTTCTCTCCAAGCTCCAAATCCTAGCCGTGCCCTTTCTTTTTTAAGGGTTCTCCGACCAATTAATCATAACTATAAGAAACCTTGAGGAAAAATAACCATTGGTTAAATGGTTGGTGAATAGAAACATAACGGTGGAGTGAATAACTAAAGAAAACAGCAACCCATTTACGTGTCACTGTCCTATAATTTACAGAATGCGTAAATGACGCATGCTGTCCAATTACCCTGACAGCATGATATGTAAACTGTTTAGTAATTATTCAGACATGATGTGTAAACTGTCCTACAGTAAAAACCCGCAAGTAAGAACCTGCATTTTCCCAAGTTAGCCTAAACAGGTTCTTACATAAATGGTAATTAGCACAAATTTAGGCTATTTAGGTTCTTAAGGTAGTACAATTGGCTGAGTCGTAAAATATAAAGTTGCCTTCGTTTTCAGCCAGCTGGTAGATAAAACATTATTATGATCCAATTCCAAAAGATAAGAGTCCACCGTTTGCGGGTTTTGGAGAAAGCGGAGATTAAATTTCGTTGTCTGGGGCGCCATTTTAAGACGCCATCTTGGATTTGCCAGACGTAAGTATCGAACGGTGGAAGCTAAGGACATGGCGCTCTGGTATTTTGTTCACGGGAGTCTCGCACAACATTCCAGATTATTTTTCGTGTGTGCTCATGTTGATCAGGCTGGTAAGTACAAGGCTCAAGATGGCGGATCAATTTGCAGAGAAATCGCGATGAAAAACTGGCTGAATTCGTCGAATTCGGCGTCTTTTTTGACTTACATGTGATAAAATTTAACAAATTGCCACTAGGAAAAACTCAATGCTGACGAAATTTGGCCACAGTTTTTGTCCACATGTTAAGTAATCTTCCTGCATTTAGCCGCAAAAAAAACATTCAATTTGAATAAAATTAAGGGAGTCATGTTCTTGATTTTAATGCCTGTTAATAATTAAACACAGAATTTACTGTTTTCACTGCGGCTAGCTCATATTTCATGTATTTTCTTCATAACTGTTTATAAAACAAAAATTATGACTACTAATTAAACATAAACCTAAAAATTAGAAAAAACTGATTTTTACACGCTTGCGAGGTAATCAATTTCACACACTCCCGTTACGAAAGTGAAAATGTCGATTTCAGAATCTGTTTCTCTGATAAAATTGACTTAACAAACTTCTTCTATGGAATTGAAATGGATTTGAAACAGTTCTCAAAAAAGGGTCCTTTTCGGAAGCATTTTAGCCAGTTGTACTACCTTAAATAGGTTCTTATTTTCTGAAGAAAAAATTACTTTGTAGCTAATAGAATTTAGTGGTATTCAGCCTATTCCTTATATAAAAATCTGCATACCAAGTAAGTATTTATGTAAAAATGACTGACTGTCTCCAAAGAGGATCCAAAATCTTGACCTATCTTATTTGCCCAAGTGTACACATTTTTTATATAGATTTAGAAAATAAGAAACCTGTTTCAAATTTTAGGCCTTAACAGGTTCTTGTATAGAGGGGGTCTAACTGGCAAATTTTAGCCTAACAGGTTCTTAAAAACTGAGTCGCATCTCGCAGTACTTGCTTGTGGGACCGTTCCTGGGGACAAGATTGCGACTAGCTTTGACGACGTGTCCCCCGTAACGGACCCACAATCGACTGCGAGATGCGACTCGCCCCAGATTGCTTCTCATTTCCAATCAGATTCAGGAATTTTGTTATTAGTAGTCGATCACAAGTTCCCTCTAGTCTCTTTTTACAAGTACCATAAATCCTCAAATAAAGTACCCGGGGCACTTATTTTTATTTCAAATTTCAGGTTTCTTTTGTCAAGTCCATAATTGAACAAGTTGTATTTTTATAAAATGTTATTTTCGGCAAGGAAATCTGTAGTAATTCTGCCTTCTCTTACTTCATACATTCGTTTTGACTGCATTTAAGGAGAGAGGGGTGGGTTTATATTAAGATTCTATAGGGGCGCTTATTCAAGGGGAGGCGCTTATTCGAGGATTTACGGTACTTATTGATAATGAACAATACTCAATTCATATAAGACAGTAATGTAAATGATCTTTAATTTGTATTTGTCTTTCTAGTACACAAAGATGGTGAAGTTTGTATCTTCTATTCTTCATGAGCCTGGTGAAGACAAATATGGCCTATGAAAAGGCGTCAGAACGTTGGCTGCCAATCCACACAGTTGAAACTATCTTAATGAGCGTTATCTCCATGATTTCTGATCCTAATGATGAGTCTCCTGCAAATGTGGATGCCGCAGTAAGTGCTGTACCTTTTTCTGTTGTCCCAAAATAGTGTTTTTTCATGGGTACTGCGCTTGCGCAAGTGCCCATGATTGTCGTCGTCGAAGCATTCTTAACATTCCTTCGTAAGACTTTTTTGTAACAATTCTTTGAATAACTGAACATGATATGGCATTGTTCGATTGTTTCGCTTCATTGACAGTGGTGTCAAGTGCAATGCTTAAAAAGAAGATTGGCATATTTAGTGAGCTACATGGAGAGAAATTGCGTTGCAAAATAAATATGAAAGACACGTTTGTTTTTAAATGTTTTTATTTACGTAGGTGTATTTCTTTGACAACTGCACGAACAGGGTCGCGTTTGATTGAGTCACATTGTTGAAGCTTTTGTTGAGTAACCGCCGGTCTTTTAGAGTTCGTACAATTCATTTGTTTGAGTTTGTACTATCGTTATTGAAGTTTCCTGAAATAAAGATAATCAATATTATCAGTGCTAAAAAGGGAATAGGTAGTAATGTTTATGTGGGAGCTGTCAGTTTGTTTGGCTAGGCTTCAAGGAGACTTACGTTTAAGCCTCACGCGCGAGGTGCGAAGCCGCGAAAAGAAGACGGCGAGCTAGTTTACTGGAGCAGAATTTCATTCCGGCACAGCTTCAGTTGTTTAAAACGAGCAATTGATAACTGAAGAGATAAATGAAATTTCTACAGGTAAAAGGTTGTCGTGTGACGTGATATTCGTTAACAGACTGTGACCCTCCATAGGAAAAGGGGGCTTATCGCATCAGCGTTTCAAGGCGTTTATACTGATTTGAAACGCATTTGAAACCCGTTTGAAATAATTTGAAACCCGTTTGAAACACATTTCAAACAGTGTTAGAAACGTTTACTTTTTTCAGCGTTTGAAAACGTGGAGAAACGCATTTGAAACGCCCATCTGCCAACAACCTGCATTATTATTTAATACCTGACTGAAGCATAATTATTCGACAACACAACAAATGCTGGACTGAAGATGGTAAACGGTAACTTCAGGCGTCGTTAATGAAATTTAAAAAAGCTAGATAAATCACGGTGGTGCAGTCACACTTTTTACTTTTGATTAAAAGTTCAGTAATATTCCATCGTTAGGTCGATTCATAAAATAAACAACAAGAAAGTTTTTATAGAGTGCATAGCAGTATTCTCAAAATTAACGGAAATGTCAACAAATATGATGCGTGAAACAAGCTATGACATTATTTGTCAACTCCTGTAATTCTGTAATTACCTTTCCTTTCGAGTATGAATTCAAGATCGTACGACATTCCAATGCATGAATTAGTATTCTTGGAGCGTCGTCTCCGTTGATTTAAGCTTCATCTGAGTCGCAACCATCGAAAACCTTCCACTCGGTTTTCGTACAATATTTGGACAAAGTCAATCAAGTTCCGTATGCGAAGCCGGTCGCTTCGCCAACAAGTTAACTCGCCCGCACTGAAGTCAACTCGCCTACATCATGTACCTAGTAATTAATTTGTTTAATAAGAGAACAGCGCGTAAAAGTGTTCTAAAGACGCTGGAATAATCCTGGGGAATAACCTCGTTCTAAAAGCATGTTTACGTGTATAAATACGCGAAAGATATCAAGAAAGATAACAGGAATGTTCAGGTGTATTTCTTGTTCTAAAAACGTGTAAGCGAGCACGTACACAGTATAAACATCATTACCTGTGTATAAATTGACGATCTTGCAACGTTTTTCAAACACTTCGCAATGCATTGAGCGTGCACCTAAAACAGGAACGCTCGGACAAGGCTTGACATGACATCGACAGCAGACAAGACTTCTAACCGCAGATCGAGCATAACGCACGCAACACTGACGTTTGTCACGGAGGCCCATCAGTTCTATGCCTCGATTCCAAGTGAAACCAACACAGTACGATAACTCCTCGTTTTCTTTCCTGTAATGTTACAACAATTTACCTCAATGTATTTGTAACATACTTGTAACTCTTGCGGGTCGAAGACGTCAGTGTTATCTTTAGTTTAATCAGTCCCGCCGATCATCTGTTCACAAAAGCGCGACATTCTTTTGTATCTTGAATGAAGGAAATGGCGGTCGATTTTTTACATACGTTTGTAGTTCTGTTTCAATTTTTCAGTTAATGCACTCTATGGATTTTTTTGTGTGTTAATTCTACTAGCTGTTAGCAGTTTTTTATTGCGTGCGTCATGTATCCAGCATGATCCAGAGAACAGATAATAATCTACGGAATGTAAATTAGGCTACGACCGTCGATGATGCATACAAGATTTACGAATGAACTTTATAATTTAGAAACTTTACACGTCAACGATTCTTAATATTTTGTTTACGTTTAATCCATGATTATGAGCTGCCCTTCGAAGCTATCCGTATATCGGATACTATTTTTGAGCTAAAGCTATAAAGTTCCCGCTTTTAGCATTTATTAATAGGACTTGTTTCCATCACGCTTGAACCGGTTCTGCAAAACTTTTTCTATTCATTCGTCTAATAGTTCGTGCGCGAGCTTCCCTACAAAAAGAGACCTAGTTGTCCGGCTCTGTTATAAATTGGCCGCGGCGTATGGCCGTTAACCTCTGTAATGGAAATAATTATGCACATCTTAATTAATTATTTTGTGTTTCAAACGCAATGAACGCGTTTCTTCTGTTTGAAACGCCTTCAGTTTGAAACTATTTATTTTATTTATTTATTATCTACTCATTTAGTCACACGCGCGCGCGAGGGGTGAAGTCAGAGAAGAAAGTATTGCTGAGGGACCAAATAATTTTGTTATGCTAGCGTGAATTTACAACTCTTTGAAAATCTTTCAGAGCTTCAGTTGTTGAAAGGCTGATATGCAATTTATTTTTAGATTCAGTCATGTCAGCGCGAATGCTGCTGTGTAAACAAAGATATTACAGTATGACGACAATCAGAAGAGTATGAGTGATGAGTGATTTGAGAATTTTGTTATGTCAGCATGAATGCTGCGAATGCTGTTGTGACAAAGATCAAAGCCGCGTGCTGGATTGCAGAAAATTAATTCACCGCGCTTTCGGGAGTCTGACGTTGGACATCGTGACAAAATGATATTAGAAAATGGATTTTAGATCTACTATTGTTAAGTGTGTTAAATTTTTTTCGAAACGAGGAATGATTTTAATATGAAAAATATCTTCTAAAATTAAAGACGAACTTATCTGCTTGGTTTGTAGACGAAAGATAAGATCATCTCATTTGAGCACAGTTTCCGTGTTTTAAGAAAACAGTGGGTGATTGTATTCAAATTAGCTTGGGTTCAAGTCTTGTTAGATGTACTGATCAAAATGACATGAAGGTAAATAAACTGAACAGAGTTTGACTGTTGTCCGCAACTGAGAAGTCGGCGAGCTAGTTTACGAGAGAGCAAAGTGTTGCTAAAAGTGACCTAATAAATTTGTTACGTTAAACGTGAATCGTGCAGTGTACTGTAATTACCCAGTTCAGTTAGCTAGGATATGAGCAGAGTCACGTCACGCGCGAGGAGCGAAGCCCGGGGAGGGGGGAGGGGGGAGGGGGGGGGGGCGGTACTCCCAAAAAAAAATTTGGGTAGGGGTGTGCCGCTGGACTATAAAAACCCCTTAACCTGTACCGACTACAAAACGCTAATTTTGCGACCCTGTTCCAGACTAAATGTTAAAAAAGATACCCTGTTCCAGACGATTTTTAACGATTTTTTTTCTAACCAAAAGGCTAAACTAGTAAGCAGCAGTTGTAAAGCTTCTTTAAATTCAAAATGGATTAATGACAAACAATTGCAAGAAACTTTATGTGACATGTAATTTACAATTTACGGACAAATGTATCTATCGATTGACAGGATTTTGCTGCGGCCTTTCTATTTTCGCTCTTCTGTGACCTCTGGCTCTGTTCGGTCCATTTTATCCAATATTGACACACATGCTGAGCCCTTTTGCAGTTCATTATTGGGGTACCCAGTCTTCTCTCATTTTGAGATCCTGGGGATTAAATCCGTATGAGGGTTTTAGGTCGAATTTATCGTTAACGTTAAATTCAGCTTATAGAATCTCAAGATCTGGTCCAAAATTTAATATGTCACCCAGCAAATCTACAAAATGGCGGACCTTCGATGTTATCTTCGTTGATTCAGGCTTCATTTCCAGACTACACCAGTTAGCGAATTAGAGCTTTTCATTCACTTTATTGACAGCCATCGGTCCACGGACGCACCTGTCGCATCCCTCGCCCTACGGGCCTGATTATTTTAGTGTGGTTAGCCAAAGCAAGAGATGTTGCCTTAGGGCTAGGGTTATCAAATGCAATACACCAAAAAAAATAAACAAAACAACAAAGTTGCTGCACTATCCTCAACGGCGACAACTCGGAGAACGAAGTCTTGACCTATATTATCAATTGAGAGGTCTGGTGAGAGTTAACGAAAGCCATTGGCGTGGAAAATGTTTATATCTAGTATGTCTAGTATACATGTTATAAAGGGATGATGTGGATCATGACTGCTGGGTAGAGAAAAATATAACTTACTGATTGAAATCGTGAGAGTCCCTAACCCATTTTGTTTAATCGGCTCATGGGCTACATGTATGCGCATTCTCTGAGTAAAAAATGCAGTAGCCATGAGCACGCCTCGCGGGCCTATTTTTTCCTAGTTGCAGGTACATATATATGTAATGTAAAAGCGTGACTTTCTATCCTTTGCTCACGTGGTGGCCTAAATCAGCCCAAGGGTCACTACTTTCATGATTTTATGGTATCTAATCTAACTTTCTGTTGAATATTAACCTATTTTTATTTCACTTCACAGAAAGAATGGAGGGAAGATTATAATGGAGTTTTCAAGAAGAAAGTAAAACAGTGCGTAAGAAAAAGTCAAGAAGAACCCTGATCACAATCATTGTAGAATGTACAGTGTGTTTTGCCATTGGAGGTGACAACAAAATGCAGAATTATATTCGTGATAGTCATTGATAATACTTCCATGTTTAATAGCAGGGGTTTCAAATTAAGGTGCTACTGGCAATTTCCACTGGCAGTTCAAAAGATTTTTATATAGTTTGCAATAAGCCGTTTCCGAGTTCCCTTTACTTTTGTTTCAAAAAGAGTCCAAGTACAAAACCTTTCTTATGAAAATGAGTTATACTCACAAGTTCATTCAAATGCAAATCAAATTCATTTTCATATGAAAGGTTTTGCACTTGGACTCGTTTTGAAACAGAGGCAAAAGGCAACTCGAAAATGGCCTATTCCATATATACTGTATAGCATAATTTATAGCACAAAATGTAATAGATCATCAAATATTCAAACTTGATGTTGAGTAATATTATTACCGACCAAACCAGGGATTGACACTAAAATATTGTTGTAGTCAGCTATAGCGACAGATTTGACTATAGTAGACAGTATTTTGGATGAAACATGCAAAACAATATGATTCTCAAATTGCATTTCAAAATTCGCAGATGTAAAAATTTCCAGGAAGATCAAGCATCCGGATCCGATGATAATTTAGTAGTGAAACTTGACTTTGATTGGCAAAAGCTGATCAATGCACAGTAATGTTAGCTGAAACCCCTGCAATATGTAGTTACCTGCTGGATTCCTGCAACACATTTTGTAATATATTTCTCGCATTGCTTTCTAAAGTATATAATCTAGCAGTAGCTCACCATTTTTGTGGCTGTTGTAGTGTTTTGACCGCCAACAGTTGACAAGGAAAGTAGATATAAAGCTTAATTTGATGTTAACTAACTCGGCAAAAATGAAGAATTTGAAGTGTGCGCTTATGGTCTCCATAGCAAGTTCTAAATAACTAACTATACAATGTCACAGGATGTTTGTACTCATTTTGTGCGTTATTTGTACTATACTGACTGAAGTTGGAATAATAAGTCAGTGTCATCTATCCTCTTGTATCTTCTTCTTATTACAAGATTTATGCAAGATCGATCCTATCTAGAATATAGTTCCATTCATTAATAATAATTGGTCTACACATACAGTTGAACCTCTCTACAACGGCCACCTTGGGGTCAAATAAACTGGCCGTTGTGGAGAGGTGGCCATTAGTGGAGGTTCTACTGTATTAACATAATCATATCTCTGTCCTTGTACCATACAAAGCATAAAGCCTGGTTCTCATTTGCCACTGACATGTACCTGTGACAGTTGCTGGCGGCATTGACTTTCTGTCCTAGTGGCATCCCAATGTAGCCCAGGTGTACCAGTGTGATTTACTGCCGATGAACATAATAAAATGCACAAAATTGAAAATGACAACTTCATATGAATGCTCCATGCTGTACACCATCTTGCAATTGGAATGTGATGTATTCTGGGATATGATATTTGGCGATATACCAGCTGTAAAACTATTCTGGGATAGTTTTACAGCTGGTAAACTATATTGTCTACGACTATACAACGCTACAAAAAGACAAATGTTTTTATTGAAACACAACAGTCTATCCAAAAATATAATTTTACACCAAGCTGTACTCTTCTACGATTATACGATATATTTGTTACATAATTATATAACATCAATGAACTCAAAGAATCTGAACTCTCATACAGGTGTAGAGCTCTACAACAATTTCTATGTTAAAAAACTGCATCAGAGAACGCGCCAGGTATACTGGTATATCGTCAAATATGTTCTCATATTAAAAGATTTTTTATCACCAGCATACTGATAGAACCACCAAAATGTGAAATTGAGCTTAGGCCAACTTTGAATTTGTAGGCATGTTGTGACTGTTGTCGGTAAAGACCTGGGAAGCTTTTGATGTCGGTGAGTGGCGTTTTCATGTTGGAACAGTATATCCCATGTAGAAACATCAGCGGCATATGAGAATCGGGCTTAATAAGATGTAACGCAATACATGTTGTATATAACGTGTATTTAACGCTTCTCCTCAACACTTCTCTTCATAGAAAAAATAACTTCACTAGGTATCATTACAATGTAAAATTGATTTTTTTTCTTCAGAATGGTAAAATTATAAGGCAGCATAATATAGAGTTGAATTTAAAATGGTATAGAGACTTAAATCACTATCGAATAATATTTACAAGCTTAGCTGTATCTAGAAAAATGTTTTCAAGAATCAAAATTAATTTCATTTCATCTTGTAGCTTGGCTTAATCATGTCTTCAGTGTTCAAGATTGTTAATTGGCAATTTAATTTTTTAGTATTGAATAGATCTGTGGCTGGTTTCCACGACATGCACTTTGCTCATTTTTGTGAGGCAATTGTGTCTTTTGTACTTTCCAAATTTTTAAGTTTTGGCCAAGTCTTTGAATACCAAGAGTGGCTATTCAAACCAATCACGATTTCTTGTTCCATTTGCTTGCATTTTTTGTTGCATTGTGCTTGCTTTTCTTCTTCCTACAAGGAATGAGATACAGTACTATTAATTTTTAACAATAATTTACACTATGAGCCTGACTGAGTATTCTATGAGTAAAAACTTCAGGTGCAGCCAAGTTGACTATATTGCTCAGAGAAATCAAGGGCAAATAGTATTATTGTTTTAATATTAGTTGATACTAAAGGAAAGCAGTAAAACCCTACAATTTAATTTTAGGTATTTGTAAGCCAAAAATAATAATTTTCCCTTTCAACAGTTGACAAAAATTGTTCAAAATTCACAGCCATTTCCAAGATGGTTGAAAAGGAGTTCCAGCTACCATATACAGCTGTTTTTAGAAAGGTTGTCGGAAAAAAGCACACGCGACAATCCCGAAAGGTAATCTGGGATATGATCAGCAAGGTATGTTCCTGACACTGTAGCTGTCGAACCTACTTTTGTTGCTTTCTTTTAGCGCTCGCAAACATACGTCCATGGCATCTCGTGCCATTTTCTCAGATTTCCTTAAATGCTGAAGTCAAGCAACCGTGAACTTAAAACTACCCACAATACCTTTCGGGATTGTTGTGTGTGCTTTTTCCGACAGCCTTTCCCGAAACAGCTGTATATAAGGGAACTTGATTTTTGACAACAATAAAAAAGAACGACAGTGTCCCAGATAAGAGAGCCCTGGCTCTCAGGTCAAAAACCCAACAAGGTCAGTTACCTGATGCTGATAAATTAATGAAGATATAATAATTAAATTTGGTGAGGCCCATATCTTTTGACCAACTGGTCCTAAATAATACAACTTGTGCAAGTGAACCTTATGTATCTTTAGTTAGTAACATTTCTTTGCAAAAATTGCTGTGTAACATTACTGTTTATTATAATCCTTTGAGCCACAAGAGTGATTGCCATCTTGTAATGCATGTTACAATCAGTAAGGAAACAATCGAACAATTTTCGCAATGTTTATAATACATAAATTTTCCCAACTACAGTGGAATCCGAATTTCTCGAACCTCCAAGAGAAACTAAAATTGGTTTGAGAAATCGGGGGTTTGAGATATCTGGTTACAGTGAAACCCAGGGGGGAGGGGGGACTGAGGTATAATAGTGACGGGGAGGCTCAAAGACCTTTTTGGAGTTTGAAATTTGCGATCTGAGGACTTTTTGGGGTTAGAAATTTTGTAGTGACTTTTTGGGTGGAAGATTTTGGTAAGGACTTTTTGCCGAGAAAAAGAGGACTTTTTTGGGGTTACGTTCTGGGCCATTGGACTTTTTTGGGGATCTGGTTTTAGCCTAATAGGACTTTTTGGGGGTCTAACAATTTGGCCTCATTCGAGCCTCCCCGTCACTATTATACCTGAGTACCCCCCTGGGAGTGAAACAAATCCAAGGGAAGCGACTTTTGATTCGAGTTATCTGGGTTTTTGAGAAATTGATCGAGGGTTCTATAAATTGGGATTCCACTGTATTACTATTAGAAACTTATGGAAACCAGTATATGAAGAATTAATATTTTGTATGTTGACACTGAGCATTAACTATTAGTTATGTAGTTGCTAGTTTACTTTTTCTAAGCAATGGTTGATATTAATGAAGTGCAGGTAGAAGGAACATTTAATTTGGAATCAACTCAAGTTCAACAACTAGCTGCTGTGTACAGTACAAAAATAATGATTTATATAACTGTCAGTGCTTTGTTTAGCCTCCTTTGTATCCATTCCATTGGTGCGTCACACAAAGCCAAAAAGGGTTTGATATCTAGCAGTGTGGTGGGGGCAAGTGCAGCACCAATTTGAAATAACTCTCTTATTATCTTTGATCAGTGTAGCATTGTGGTAATTGTGAGCAAGAAATTGTACTGTTGTACAGTCAACTCTCTCTAAGACGGACACCATCGGGACCGGCACCAGCTGTCCGTCTTAGAGGTGTCCGGCTTATAGAGAGTTTAGATACAGTAAAATGACTGGAAAACGGTGCGCAGAGACCAACACCAGGTGTCCAGGTGTCCATTAAGAGAGAGTTTACTGTATACTGAAAGCCGGGTCAAACTGGAACAAGAGTCGACAAGTTTTCTCACTCTCGTTTGACACTCATTTGAACCTGAAAGTCGACGCGAGTTTGACAGGCATTGAAATGATGCCGACTCTTGCATTCTCTCAGTTTGTTTGATTCAGCCTGTCTTGAAATGATAAATGAATGCAAAGCGGCCTATTCCCTGGGCGTTCTCTTTTGTTTGGAGGACCTCGCAACGCCTGCTATTCGGTGGCGGCACCGGTCATGTTAGAGCCCAGACTACTCTGGGCCGCGATTGCCTAGGGACTAAGCTGGCTACAAAGGAGGCTATTCCTCATTCCACTAACAGCCAAAATGCAGATAATTTAAGATTCAAATACTTATAAATGACTCGCAGTATTTTGTAGTAGTAGTAGTTTACTAATAATGTTTATGTGAAGTGTGTTGTCTGCATCAATAAGTTTGCATAAGCTAAATGACTGTATATTTGATAATATTATGCTTGAAATGCAGAATGTTTATTGCACAAATAAAGAAATTTTTAGGAAATACTTCATGAATGTTGCTTGTACATTTTCTGGGTGTCGTGCATGTTTTTATTATTTTCCCTTTATTTGCAGAGTTGTTTAGGGCCTGGCGAAACTAGGAAACATTGTTGCAGAGACATTGTTTCCTGTAATTTTACCTGGGTGGCCAAACTAGCGGGAAGCACGAGAAATGTTTCGTTGCCCTGGTGGCTAAACTAGTGAAATTGTTTCCTCTGTGGCTAAACTGGGAATGGGAAACATGTTTCGGAAGCAAAAATAAACATTTTCTTGCTTCTGAGGCACAAAATTTGCTGCTGAAACAAATTATGTTTCTTGCATGGCTAAGCTGTGAAACATTTGCATCCGCAGCAATGTTTCTGCAACGTTTCCTATTTTAGCCAGGCCCTTACTGTTTGAACAGCAGTTTAAAATCATTCTGGGTTCAACCATGCCTAGTTTTCTTCTATGCATATAATTATACCCTATGCCACCATGTACCCCAGGGAGGGGGTACTCAGGTATATTAGTGACAGGCAATTTTTTTTTTGGGGGGGGGGTAGAAATTTTAAGGCAGAATTTTTGGGTAGAAAGATTTTGGCGGGGACTTTTTTTTAGGATTTTAAAAGTGTATCCTAGTGTTCTCGAATTCATTTCAAACAATTGTATCAATTTCATAACGACAATGAGTTTGCTTAAAGTTTGTAACAGATGCATGATGAATGAATAAAGGTGGACACATGAACTATCTCATGCTCTCCTGATGTTTTTGTTTTTACTTTAATTTTTTATGCTGAGAAAAAAGGGACTTTTGGGGGTCACATTCTGGGTCGTTGGACTTTTTGGGGGTCTAGTGGTTGCCCAATGGGCCTTTTTTGGGATCTACAAATTTGGCCTCATTCGCACTTCCTAACTAATGATACCTGAGTGAGTACCCCACCACCCTGGTCCATAAACAGACACTTCTATTAAGTGGACACTCAAACCTGGACTCGAGGGTGTCCGCTTACTAGAGGTGCGACTATCCTATTTGTTTCTACTTGGAAAATAAAAGTTGGAAACCTGTTGATCAGTTTCTTTTTAAGGTGGCTCTGGCATTCTATTACAGCCAGCCTGATAATGGGGAGAAAGAATGATTGCTGAAAATCAGTAAAGCATTTACCAATAAACAAAATCAGATGATGTCAAAATTTGTTGCCATGGCAACATCAAAAGAGGTCAAAGGTACCTATTTTTCACCTTTCGGGCGAATAACTTGAAAACTACTCAGTAAAAGTTTTTCTTTTTGATGTTATTCAAAACAGACATTATGTAGCCGGGGTTCAGAGCCACCTTAAATTTATGTGGCTTTGAACCCCACCTTGTAAAAATGTATATTTTGTTGATTAGACAATATTATGTCGAAAAGAAAAACTTTCACTGAGTAGTTTTCAAGTTATTAACCTCTAAAGGTCAAAAATAGGGCACCTTTGTCTTCTTTTGATGTTGCCATGGCAACAAAATTGTGACACTACAGATACCTCAATTTGTTCATTGGTAAAAACATGTACAAATTTGTACTAAAAGTGATTCGCCAACATTATTGGTGTAGCATTATTGGTTTCCGGTACGGTTCCACAAGCGTGAGGAAAAACCTCTATTACCCAGGTATCTTTCAAAGAAATTAGCTGGCAAAACAATCATTATCAGTGGCGGATTCAGACCTGTTTATAAAATTTCAGGTGGGGGTCTTTTTTGCCCACAAGGGGGTCCCCCCCTCCCCTAGATCTGCCACTGATTATGGTACCTTTTATGGGTCATTTTAAAATTTCTGATGATCAAATCAACTCACTCCTCCCACTCCCCGGGCGTAAGACATCTTTCTCTTGAACCATGTTATACTTTAGTGGGGTAAACTATCACTAAGCGTGAACTGCATGTAATCTAAACACAGCACAATAGCAGGAGTAGTTTTTAATAAATGTCCATAATATAAACGGTGTGTCAAGCGAACATATTTTTGGGGTTAAATATTTAAAAATGGGCCAGCCACTCGCAGATCATTCAGCCTTGATGGCCGTAAACTTTGTTATTAATATCATATTGTTTGTTATATCACAATGTTATAACATGTCAAATCACTCGCTGTCACTGCTCATTGACATCACTCTCTTTAGCTTTTGTTTTTTCTTCTTAACTAATGGTGACATTTCATATTGAATATCTGCACTCTTGTGCGCCAAAGCAGTATCTGTTCTTCCACGAGTACCAACAGTTTTACCCCACTGATGGTTGCTGGTTGAGCTACTTTTATTGGGTCGTGTTTGAGCTCGGGAAAGGGATTCAAGAGCATTGGTATAATCCTCCAAGTGATCAAAGGAATCATTGGGTGGCCTATGTTGCCTTCTGGTGAATATTGATCGCTTTTTGTCAGGTTGGGGTGTGGGTTGTACAACATTGGAGAAATCATCTCCATTCACAGAGGTGATGCTGTCTGCATCCTCAGACATGTCAACAGATGTAGACGTCGCCCTTGTGGTCAATGATGCTCTTGATGCATGGTGATTATGAACTGAATTTTGATGTTTTGGTTCTTGCTTGTTGCCTCTGGTAGATTTCGGCCTTCCTGGCTTGATTCGATCACTCAAAACCTCAATATCTGAATCACTACTACTGTCATACAGTTCACTGTAATTGGAGCTGTCTTCATTTTCTGCAGACTTCTTCGTTCCTTTACAGGCCCTTTCCCTACAAAATGAAATTAATAATTTAGTAATAGGTAATTGATGATTAATGTTTGTGGAGGCCAACCAGCACCATTTTAATGGCACCATATCAAACTGGAATTAGGAAGTGACTAAAGAAAATTAACCCTCTGAGGAAGTTCAAACAACCAAACTCACATGATGCCAACATTTCCACATAAGTTGTAAAAAAGTCTTAAAGGTTGCAGATAACCAATCTTCTCTTGTATTTTAATACAGTTAGGTTGTGTTCTATTGGGATCAACCGTTTTAGGTTGGTTGGGTTTTTTCGTGTTCTATTGGGAATAAAACGTTTTCGGTTGGTTTGGTTGATCAACTTTTTCAACTGCCATCAAACTAGGTTGAAATGGTTGCAACTGTTTCAACCAAAAACGGTTGTAAAAATGTTCTATTGGGAAACCTAGCTCAACCGTTTCAACCTAAACCACGCTTGATGCCAATAGAACACGACCTTAGATACATTGTAATAACGCCTATGGTTTTATAGACTGCAGGAGCTTAAAGAAAGCTACCTACTTATTTTGTTCACTCATATATTATGAAGCTGGAAGACCAAGGGAACCTTTGCATTACCTAGAAACTCTTCTCTGATTGGTTGTAGATGAGGTTGAAGAGTGTGCTTTAGCTCGTTTTGCAGCCATACTGATCCAGCCATCTATAGATGGCTGAGTGGTTTCTCTGTTTCTTGAAGATTTCCCGGTTGAAACTCATCCTCACTGACAGAGGTCTGCTGAATCAATCAAAGGGAAATTCAAATAGGTCTAGTCTGTTCACAGCCTCTCTATTTTCTCACGTGAATGCTGAATTAATGCAAAAAGAACACCAAGCGAAGCAAGCATGAGGGGGTGGGAGCTGGGAAAGAGAGAAATTATCTTTCCCCACACCTACCCCATTGTCTTGTGCGCTGTGTTTCAACGATTGTGCATGTGAGAAAATATAGATGAGGCTGTGAACAGTCTAAAATTTGGAAATATTAATTTAAAATTATAAATAAATGTGGTTCTGTGGGTTGGCGGTGTTAAAAGAAATCACTTTTAATATAAATTATATTTTTTTCTAGTGGCATCAAAAAGTTATCACTCTCCCCTGCCACGGTATGTACCCATATTCCATTACCAGCCAGGCATACATGGACTAAACACAACACTGATGACAGGGGTTATCCCTGAAATGTCTGACTGTTTATATCAGATCAGTTATCAGCACTCCAAACATACACATTTGTATATATGGACTAAACTCGGTCCAGCAGCTTTCGGAAATAAAATCTTAATTATTATTAAAGATCAAAGTAGGGTAAAGTAAGTAGGGTTTGTGGCTACTACATGTACATGAACAACCACGGCATCAGTACCCTGGCGCCTAACCTGTCTTTTTCGTTTACTGTTGCTACATCTCTGCTCAGGTTCCTGTTGTAATCGTGGTGATTTCCTAGATATAGAATTCGATCTGGACATTTCAGAGCTTTTTCTTGTCTTGGAATCTTTTTTCTTTGGTTTCACTTCACTGTTGCCTTTATGCCGAGAATTCTTACTGTGATTTCCAAATGGTACCCAATCACTGTTCAGCTCATCTTAGGAAACAAAATAAAATCATGTTATTAAAGTTAAAAGTATGTAAGACCAAGAAAATGCCTGTGTTTCTAATAGAGTTCCTAATAGCTGTTGTGAGTTTCCTTAATTCTGTATTGAAGCAACAGGAAACCATAGAAAGTAAACACCTTTCTGTCACTGTTTCAATATTTTATATACACTGAAACATAGCTTTCAGCTAGTCAGAGTGAGCAGTTTCTATATGAGAGACTAACACCCCTTCCCATCCAGAACCACATACCTGCATACATGACTAGCTCTTACATAAGACCACTCCCCTTCCACATTGCCCCAGACAAATGGATGGAGAGAACACTGGGCCTGGTTGTTTAAAGGGTGGATAATGCTATCCACCGGATAAATCACTATCTACTGGATGGTGATTTATCCGGTTGATAGCGTTATCCACCCTTTGAACAACCTGCGGCCAGTTGTATTGTGTGGTTCCAGAAAATATCCATACCCCCCTCCCCACGGA
Source organism: Desmophyllum pertusum (assembly GCA_029204205.1). Taxonomy (NCBI): domain Eukaryota; kingdom Metazoa; phylum Cnidaria; class Anthozoa; order Scleractinia; family Caryophylliidae; genus Desmophyllum; species Desmophyllum pertusum. Next base: position 5,886,844 of record MU825874.1, read on the forward strand.
AGGTTTTTGGTTTGAACCTCTACCGTCTACCCCCACCCCCTTGGAAATTCCAGTTTAGCTTCATATTTTCCTTTAAAAATTTTGGCTTTTGAGACCCCATCGGAATTTTCAATGGCCTGCTTCCTTGGGGTACGTTTGGATATTTTCTGGAACTGCACAATGAAAACAAGAAGTATAGTCACAGTTATCCACCTGCTGACTCGTCACCACTAACTATAAAGCTGCCAATGCTTGCTGGCGATGCACACGGTGTTTCCTCTTCAATCTGAGACAGGCTGCAAGGTGAAGTGCACCAACAATTAAATTGCCACTTACTACTTACTGTATATAAAACGGGCGATTATTCGGGGGGGGGGGGGGGGGGGGGGTTGTAATTCAAACATTGCTAGCAATTGTTCGGCTTTCACTGGAAATGTACTAGCCTAATTAGAGAACCCCAAGAAATAAAGGGAAGATTCAAATACTTATACATAAACATCACTTTAAAAAAACTGTTGTAATGATACCTGCGCTTTTTAGGGGTGGCGAATGGTAAAATCCGAGACTTGCTGAGACACTGAGACCCTGGTTTTAAAATCCGAGCCCGAGACTTAGCGCTCCAAAAATCCAAGCCCGAGACGCAGTGATCCAAAACTCCGAGAAAATAGAGTATAAAAGAAGCTGAATTTGCGAGATTCAAAATTCGAGACTGTCCTATTTCTGGTGAGCCCGAGATTCCGAGACTCGGCTTAAATTTGCCGAGATTCGTTATTTTTGATAGACCATTCGCCACCCCTTTTTTTTAACTTTTCTGTTGTAAGGTGTAAAGTTTTAACTTGACAGGGAAGTAAAAGAAAGGGAAGGGGGGCGATTATTTGAGGGAGGAAGTTATTTCAGATATTTTCACCAAATTAAAGGGGGGCGATTAATCAAGGGACTCGCAGCTATTATTCAAGGAAATACAGTAATCCTCTTCATTCCTTCAGTGATAAGGCCAAATATGGTGTACCTACTTCATACTTCAGGAAACTCACACCCCTGAACTACATACCTGTCAATAGTGTTTCTTGAATTTCTTGAAGATCTTGTCTGAGGAGCAGGCGTGTTACGGAATCGATATGGGCTGGTTCGTTGTATTACACTCTCATCGCTGCTTCCTTCAGACTCACTCTCATCACCGGCACCACCATCATTAACGATTTCTACATGTACAGTTTCCCTACTGCATGTAGCATGAAGGTATGCTTGCAAGGCTTCATCTGTGTCGTCAATGAAGGAGTCTTCCAAGTCATAATCATCAAGATGCAGCTGTCTGGATGTGTGTGAGTTGTCTCGTCTATCATCCTAGAATTGAAGGATGTGGTTCTAGAGGGTTAAAAGGTTAACGTCTGCCTATCTTATCAGGCCGGCACTTAAGTAACCCTCAGCATTTTTGTCAGGTTGCCCTGACAATTTGCCAGAATCCATTTACTCCTGGGTGGAGAGAGGCAATGTGAGAGTTAAGGTGGCCCGCAGTTATTTATTGGAACGGAGGCTCCCTTTTTAAAAACTAATTTTCCGCATGAAAGCGTTAACCAATTTCTGTAATTTTTGATAATCTAAACAAGGAATCTTCAAATTATAGAAGGCTTTTAATTTTAGGGCAATCGGAATAAACGATTAAGAGATACAAGCGTTATTAAAAGACCTTGTTTTTTAAGAAAACGCGAATATTTTCATAAAACGAAGATAGATTTTTTTCTAATTACGTTCAATAAGTTCCAAGACTTCAAGGTTTACTGTGAGCAAGTTTCCACAAAAACGGCTGCACAGAAATTGCTACACAGTTCACTGCTTAATTTCACTTCAAAATGATATGCTTGTGTATTTCTTCAGCTGTTGCAAGAACGCTAAAATAATTATTATATCGCACCTATCATTGGAAAGCTTAATGTTATCTAAAACTTTGCTGAATAATCGGAAAAGATCGGAAACTCCAAGGAAAAGCTATAAGCGAATGAAGAACAAGATGTTTATGTGCGTAATTTGTGAATTTAAAGATATTCAAGTTTGTTCGACTTTTGAAAAAACTACCGATTTGTTTTCGCTTATTTCTAAGTATGATAAAATACAGCATATATACAAACGGCTCAACCTTGTTTCAGGCGTGTAGCGTCGATGAAGCTCGGAGAATTTGGCTCGTCAATTTAGCTGCTTCATGTCTTCCATTTTACAAATGCTAGGAAAACCCTTGTGTTCCGTAAATTATTCAAACTTGCCGCGTTCTGGAATTTATTTGTCACTTGGGAATTACGGATCATCGAAAATTTCCTTGGAATGTCATTGATCGTTCATTATCATTTCAATTTTCGATGATCCGTAAAATTCCCAAGTGCAAAATAAATCCCACAACGCGGCAAATTTGAATAATTTACGGAAGACGAGGGGTTTTCAAAGCATTGGTAAAATGGAGGACATGAAGTAGCTAACTTGACGACTTAATTCGCCGAGCTTCGTCGAGGCTACATGCCCAAAACTAGGCGAGGTCGTTTTTATATATGCTGGATTTTATCATACTTAACAATTACGGAAAACAAATCGGTAGTTTTTTCACAAGTCGAACAAACATGAATATTTTGAAATTCACAAATTATGCACTATAAACATCTTGTTCTTCATTTGCTTATAACTTTTACTGGGAATTTCCGATCTTTTCCGATTATTCAGCAAAGGTTTAGGTGGTATCAAGCTTTCTAACAATAGGTGCGATCTTAGCATTATTGAAGCGTTCTTGCAACAGATGAAGCAAATACACGAGCATATCATTTTGAAGCTAAAATTCAGCAGTGAACTGTGCAGCAATTTCTATGCAGCCGATTTTGTGGAAACTTGCTTACAGTAAACATTGAAGTCTTGGAACTTATTGAACGTAATTAGAAAAAAATCTATCTTCGTTTTATGAAAATATTCGCGATTTCGTACAAAACAAGGTTTTCTAATAGCGCTTGTATCTCTAAATCTTAAATTTCGTTTGCCCTAAAATTAAAAGCCTTCTAAAATTTAAAGATTCCTTATTTTGAATACCAAAAATTAGAGAAATCGGTTGACGCTTTCCTGCCGAAAAGTAGTTTAAAAAAGGGAACCTCCGCTCCAATAAATAACCGCGGGCCACCTTAAGTACTGGTATCTTGGCCAGGATCATCAAACCTAGGACGCTTGATTTAGCCATTAGGCCACTGTGCCTCCCCACATGGTCCCAGAGGGACAGGGCTACAAATAATTTTGTTTTTTTTAAAGGACATGTGTCCGACTAATTCACCATTTGGTCGGACAAAACAAAATGAGGTCGGCCATCATACAGTACTGCTTGATAAGTGAACCTGCTAATCTAACGCATTGTCAATACACAGTAAACTATAGTTTGCGTTTAAAAGCAAAATGCATTATAACACGTTAGCATTTGCGTTGGAAGGCAAAAAAAATTGTCCGGACATTATGTCCAACTACAGTTGGGATTTCATCGGACATTGGCAAATTTTGGTCGGCCATTCTCCGATGACCGACTGTTATTTGCAGCCCTGGAGGTGGGTATATGAAAATTTTGTCAATTTTTTTGTTTTGTTCAGAATCGTTTCATTTTTGGCAAACTGACTTGTTTTCGCGCAGCTAGCAATCATTGCTGGCAGTGCATTTTTTATTTGTTTTCGTCAAAACCTATCATTTCAAAGGATTTGGCCATACAAAGTAGCTACGGCCACCTCTCTACAGTCAACTCTCGCCTTGCGGACACCTCTCTATTACGGACACCCCGCTATTACGGACAGCAGCTAAATCCCCAGCGAAAGTTACAGACGTTTTACTGAAACAAACTCCCGCTATTACGGACTCCCGCTATTACGGACTTACGGACACTTGATTCAGTCTCGACGTCACAATTTTATTGTTTTCACTCTCGTTATTGGTGGTTTGCATCAATGTTACCAAAACTGTTCGCTTGCATTAACAATATCAGAAAATTAACAGGTTATAGAGCAGGCAGAAAGAAACGTTCTGTCCAAATTATAGCTATGTAGCGTTTTTCATAACCGAGTTATTACGAAAATAATTTTCAGAAAATTACAGTATTTAGTATGCAGCCGCCATGTTGGTGCCCTTCTTTGGGACACCAACATGGCGGCCATAAAATTGCACAAGAGGTAGAGTAGATTCTACCAGCAATATCATCAGCTTTCACTTCAAAACTCTTTAGATATCACTTCTAAATTATTATCATGTATAAATTTTTTTAAATGACATAAAATACCCGTTTTTGTGAAAGTTCAAAAACTCGTTAATCCGGGACATCGCAAATTTCAAAATGCTTTATTTCCGAAACGAAGCATTGAATCAATACCAAACTTTGCATAGAGATTAATGTTTTGTATGTCTAGAATATGTTAAAAGAATAGCTTTGTAGAATTAACAGTTTAGATTTTAGAATTTTGATGACGTCAGATGCAAACCAAGAATAGCGGACACAGAGAACATTGCTTGAGTCAATTTCAGCAATTTATTACCATAAACTTTTATCTTTTCCTTTGGGAATTCACTACTTTAAGGGGGTTACTACTTATGAAACTTTACTGTAAACTACTAGCTTCCATCATAGATCATCAAGTGAAAGGAAAATAAACAATATATCTAGAAAGTATGGCCAAGTTTTTGAATTCTTGTGTGTTGATGAATCCATGAGAGAAAAAAGAGACTGTATAGTCTATGGTTGAGAAATAATATAAGATTTTATCATTTTATAGGAAGCTGATTATGATTATAAACAAAAAGATAATTAAAAAGTTCTTGCAAGCATGCAAGTGTTCAGTGCCATAAAAATGTGATAAGTCCAAATGTTTCGGGCTTAGCCCTTCATCAGTGGAAAGTCAGTTGATTATGATTATGATTATGTTGTACAAGGATCATGCTTCAAAGTTAAATATAATTAAGTATACAACTGCTAACCTGAATTTCTGCTATCTCCTGAGTACGCAGCAGAGGAGACAGCAGAAATTCAGGATATGCTACTGCAAAATTCAAGCTCGAAAGTGCAAAAGAATGAATTTGGGGTTGAGTATTATTATAAAAGAAACTTTAAACTCTTTATTGCTAATGACTTATTATCAAAATTATTTTTACTTGATGTTCACCACAAATCAATTTATTTAGTAACATTCTTAGTTGAATCAAGTCACTGCCTGAATAATATTTTAGCAAAGAAATTGAGCCATACGAAACAAAATTCAGGTAATTTTGTGGTTTGCTAGATGCCACTTATATATTAGCAAAGTCAATTTGTTCAATCATTTAAAATTTAAATGTCATCTAGTGTTAATTAGGAGATAACTTCTGGGAAAGAAGCTGCCAAATTAAGAATTACTGCCAGCGTAGAAGTATCAATTTCGCACAAACATACCATACCACATATATACCTGCTGCCTTGTTCTCCTGGTCCAAGGATTTCCCACATTAATAGGAGGCTCGTAATCATCGTCAAAGTCATCCGAGTCAATTGCTTCATGAATGTCGTCGTCTACTAAATCATCATCATCGTTCCAAACTCTTTGATCCCGGTCTCCTACACGAAGTTTGGTTGGTGGTGATCTGAACGGATCCAAGTGGACCTGGAATGAATTTTGTTATAAAGCTTTTTGGTAAAAGGCAATTTATAGCGATCAATCATTCAACAGTTTACAATGTAAAAACTTGAGGCATTTTGTCAAACCCTAATTGTGGTGAAAAAATGGGTGTAAATGTGAAACCTCAAAAAAGATGCATTGCACTTGAAAATCAGTAAAGATGAATTTTACTTTAAATATTCAAAAGAGAAGGGAGACATGGGTACGATAAATGATTACATCTGCTTGCTTTTACACTCATTTAAAATACATGGACTTTCTGGCCTCGGGATTAATATTCCATCTAAAACATCACGTTCTTAATTGACAGCAATAAAGAAAATGTTTAAAAGCATGCACTTATTGCAGGGCAACGGCTTGTATCACTAATCACGGCTGAGTTTTAATTTCATGGCAAGCCAAAACATGCTAGTCAAGATATTAGTAGTAATTTTATAGTAAACTGACACATAGGTAATCCTAGTAATTAACTCTAGATCTATGCCGTCAGCTCAATCAGTTTCCCTGATTTACACCTGCCCCACCTGTGAAATTTATCGCTTTTTGACAGGTAAGTATAAGCTTAGCTTATTAGTTTAATATTATGCACAAGAAACAAAATTATGCCTTAAAAATTAAAATCACGTGGAGATTCAAAGGTTTAGATGGCCAGATCTCCGTTCAAGTCTTGGATCACAGCAGAAGTTCCCGTCGTGTAAAATCTTGATGGAACAAAACATTTATTTTTAATCGAATCATAATTTTTGCATGTCCGATGGTGATACCTTTGTTATGCATCGAAATCGGGCCTTGCATATCGGACAGGTATTTGTATTCTGGAATGAAAACAAACTTGGCGTTAGTGACAGCTTAAATAATTGATTTACATTTATCCATGAATCCAATAAGTCAGATATCCACTGATATTTTAAAGTATATAAACTAAATAAATTCAATAGAAAAGTCTAGACCTCCGACCTACCTCCGACCACTCCAATATGCATGGGAAACAGAACCAGTGATTGCAGACACTCAATTTCCGCGACAGGCGACTTTTTCCAAACAAATAATACAGTTTGAAGGTTCGTCAGCGTGTTTAGTATCTCCACCTGTAGTTTCAGTGCTTTTTCGGCCTTTCCCAAAGCGAGACATGGCTTTGCTGTTTACAAATTTCTCTTTTCAAAATGGCGCGGTTTTGAGCCGAGCAAAATGGCTGGCTAGTTCTGAAATAAATTACGCGTTCTCATTGGTCAATATTTTAGCGCAATTTTCAGCCAATCACAATTGTCATACGAAGCGTATGCAAGGGCCTGGAACGAGACATTCTTGTTGATATTACCCGCTGACTCGGGTAATCGCTGTTATTAGAAGGAAACTTTTCATTGAAAACATGGCTGACATTGGCGGTATGATAGCGACTACGGGCATCGAAAGCCCGAACAAACGGGCGAAAATGGATAGCGGACTAACAGCAACGAATTTCGATGAATCAAAATTCGCCAGATATTACAGAACGGACGCAGCGAGCTCTCCCACAAGCTCGCATTCCGCACCAGTTGTCAGTGATACATCAGCATATTATTCATACCCGTACACGTACACGAATTCTTTCTCTTCATACTCGTATCCTTGTGGACAGACGGACGCAACAGCTTTGTACACATATCCCGCATCTTATGGTGTCCACTACAGCCCAATGAATGGCTTCAGTACGGAATATGCGGCAGTATCAGGTACCAGTTTTCGCTTCCTTTTAGCTTTTACGCTGATATCGCTTAATGCGTTACTCGAGAAATCATAAATATTTCAGCTGGCGTACTCAGTTTCATCGTAAAAGCAGAGGTAATCTGTTGAGGAGCGTCACTTTGCCGACATATTACACAGGATTTTAGGTCAAAAATAGGAATCGGGAGAAGAATTAGCTCTAAAATGTTCACTCGAGTAGGGCGTGCACGAAATGGGTTTAATGTTCTTAGGGCACTATTACCTTTGAGCGTGCGTCTGCTTCCCTTGTCTGTTGTCTTAATATTGTTGTTAAACTTTGAAATTCATGTATTTTTAAATGACTGTCACGTTTAGTCAATAAACCATGAATGTTGTACCGCTTGGGCTTAAAAACGGGTAAACGCTGGCTGTAGCACCAGGCGCATATACGAGCCTCAAGCCGTGCGTGTGTGAGATCCGTAAGGAAATGTCAATTGAAGGCTGTTATTGTGGCTTGTCATTTAGCTCAATAACCACGCAATGTCTGGAACAGCTCTTTCTGAAAGAATGAAAGAAGGATAGATATCTTTCAGTGATACTTGAACTAAGAAACCAGCTGTAAGACACAAACGTGGAATGCGTCTGTTTATTTTCCGATAATCTTCTTTGTCAAAGAAATCGCAGCTCACCTGATGTGTGAATTGTACATGGTACATTTCTTTGGCCTTGCTGATATCAATGGAAATGTTAATGAGGAAGGGGGCTTTAGAGCAATATCGTTGTTGACTTTCTCATAGGAGTCGTGCAGTCTTTTCTCTCTCTGTTATCAGGGGTTTTAATCTACACGTGAATTTTTTTACGTGCCGCTTCTTACTCGTATTAAACCACTGTAATTCTATCTTTTTTCTTCAAATACATAACACGCTGATAAAAAACGTCAATTTTTTTCTATTGACATTAATTTTCGCAGTTTTCTGACTTTTGATTAAAATATAAAAGAAACACACTTCTTCGATCATTGGACACAATTATTGCTCGAGCAGATAATTGTTGGCACTTGTGTTTTCGTTCGAGCTTAGTTGAGCACAACAGAGCGTGAAATCTTTTGTTAACTTTGACTTAGCCGAATAATAAAACTTGAAACTCGTTGTACCACATCAGCGAGTTGTATTTTTGGAATCTCGGAATGTACTTGAATTCATGAATAGAAAAATTATTTAAATCAGTGAATGACAGAGATTTAGTATAAATGCCATTTATCTTTGCCCCTGTTATGGCTGCAACCATACCACATCAATCTCAGACTAGGGGAGCTGTGAAAAACTCCCTGGTAACTTATTCTGTATGGAAGAGTTGATTCTACCTCATTAAAATTATTCAAAAATCCTGTGCAAACAGGAAGTTAAGTTTAGGGCAGAATTTCCTGGGAATTTTGACCTTGACCAGCTAAGGAAATCACCATTTTACTCTTGAAATGATTTTGTTAATTAAGGGCTCTTAGGAAGAGATAAAAGAAAATATTGTACTTGTCCTCAACAAAGCTTGTAAAATGAAAAATTATTGTGCCTTGTTTTAATGCAAGAATGTCATGACATGATATGGTAACCTTCTCGAAACATCATTTATGACTTATTTTAGAACTGCGTAGATGAGCTAATACAGTAAAATTACACCCCAAAGGGCTACAAGACCTGGTGATTATTACTTATTTTGAATTCTCAATATAATTTTATGACCACAAGGAATGCATTTTGAAAACAATGTTGTATTGAAATAGGTATTGGCAGATTTGCCCTGGGAAGATATAATTAAGCTTGGGGCATCTCCAGTTATTCACTCCGAGAAACACTTGCTGTGTACAGGATGCGTCAACCAAAGGCATTACTTAATAATAAAATGTCTTATAACCAATAGGAGGTCAGTTTATTCCAGACTATGACAAATTTGCATTGGCTTCAGACTTTCATTTGTTCAGAAATGTTATTTGCTTTTATTTTTGCCCTGAAAATCAATATTCTGTCATTTAGTGCGAGCATCTATTAATAGGTAAACTAAAAAATGCATTATGAAGTTCTTTGAGCACTCAAGACCTCCCCAGTCAGAGATTAGAAAGAAATTTAGTGAATTCAGATATTTCAGTGTTGAAAATGAAACAACATAGAACTTTCCCAGCTTATAGCAACCTTGTATTTGGCAATGGAATATTTCGTGTTAAGATCAGTCTATCAGTAAATTTGTGATGACCTGTGAATTTAAATTGTCTAAAATCATAAGTTGGTTGCATCGGTGTGTAGCTCCCAGGTGTTGCCAATTTTGTTCAATTATTTTTATCATAGTATACTTTTCAGTTATTACTTCAAATCATTTTCAATCTGTGAAATAACTACATGTACGTGTTCCATGTACAATAATTTATTGTATCTTTACTGCAAATCCAGAATTCACATATTAAGCGCCGTCAAACTGGCTATTTTCATTTTTCGGTCTCAAGACTAGCATCGCTCCTACATTTTATTTCAAAGGCAGAAAATGTTGTTTCATTATCATCCTACTTCTCGAATTTATTTGTAGCTGTCTGACTCAAAGAACCCTGCTAATATATTAGTTAAATATTTCCGAGATATGTCTTAATTTTTTTCGAAGGTATATCATGTTGTAGACAAAACTTTGACTGTAAAAATTGATTGCTTTTTGTGGGCAGATGTTTTTCATAGATGATTCTCAAAATGTCTTGGTTTGATTTATAGCTCCTTGATTGTGCATGTGTCACGTCCAAACATCCAACAGACAGTTATTGGGTAAAAATGAAAATCTAGTGTACTTGTATGTGTATTTTGATTGCCCCAGGCAGAAAAATCTGTTTTTGAAGTGAATGTGAATTTTTTTCTTTTGCTTTCCATTGCTTAAAATTTAATGTTCTCAAATTGCCTGCGGAGTAGCTGGATGCTACATAGAGGTGTTTGTGGGGGTAGATACTGAATTTACAATACAAACTCACAGCTGCATATAATAGCATATAGACCTGAATGGAAATGCTTAATTATAAAAATCCTGAAATTCAGAAATGTTGTTGACTCTTTTCCAGCAAAAAAGTTTGCTTTCCACTTCATAGCTTGTACTTGATTTATCCAAAGAATTCCTCGTCCAACTCCATTGCTTTTGCAGATTTGTTTAGGCTTTTAATTTGTGGTTTTAGAAGAGATAAGTGTGGCAGGCAAGATCTCTTTGCATTCAGTTTCCATCATTTGAGCTCATACATTCATTAATAGTTGTGCTTCTATTTACTATTTTCAGGCTATTCATTATCTCCAAACTCCTCAGTTTCTACGTTGACATCAAACTCGAGTCTCTCCATTCCACAATCATTAACTCTAAATTCTACAGCACATCACAACACACCACCTTCGCGCGTTATCCATTGTCGAGCAGTTGCAGACGGTTGTAAAGAAACAGACTTAATAAACGTTCTTCAGCCTTTCGGGAAAATAACGTAAGTACAAAAACCTTTTATTGAAAACACAATCATGTTTACTGCAGAATGTTCTTGGGAATTAATTTTTACAGTCTGTGAAAATTTGGCTTCCTAGATTTTTCTCTCTCTAGCTTGTGTGCATAATGAATTGTTTTGAGAGAGAAGAACGAGGCAAGACAGATTTCCATTGCTGAATTCTTGGTTTATTTTTTGCTTATGAGTTGAATGTTTATAGTCATTGAGGCATATTTTATTTAAAAGTTTACAAGCAAGACTTGGGTTCTGCTCCACTAAATTCTGTTTTCTTCCTCAGATAATATTATTTTTCACAATTTTATTGCAGTAATACATGTAAACTGCCAAGTTTTGTATTAATTACACGTAACTTAAAAACAATAATTCTTGTTTTGGAAGTACTACTGCAGCTATACATGTAGTTAATCATTCAAGTTCCAAGTTTGATCAATATATTAATTCTTCTTAATGGTTCATTGAGACAAATTCCTGTGGTTGTATGTTGATTTTTGATAAATTCTCACCACCCATCTGCTTGAGAATGTATTGATATTGTAAGGGGAATTGAGATATTGATCACTCCTGGTAGTGAAGGGTTGATATATACTACTGATATCTCTGAATTGGAGAATGCAAAAATGGTCCCCTGGAAAATATTACTCAATTCCTCTGAAAGAAACTAATTATATTATATACCTTTAGATTGGAGTACGAGTATGAGATTGAGTACAAGTATGACTTTTCAAACCTGTAGTGCGCAGGGTTTACACTTACACCAATCTCGTTCCTAGAGCCTCTTTCTCTACTGGTCAGCAACAGGGAGGAACGAGGGCTCTGAGAACATTGACTGATTTGAAATTAGAAAGTCATACTCATAGTCAATCTCATACTACATGTAAGTCTTGTTCTCTGATCTAAAGGTCCCCATTATCAAAGTTGAGACGAAAGCTATTAGAGAAACATTCTCTGATAAGTGTTACAGTTACGTGTAGGCGCAAATATTACAGCTTGGAGGGGCACTCGGATGTATTGTTTTGGTGGCTAAATTTAGTGTGTACACGAAAAAGGTTTTATTTAATTTGTACTTATTTACCTGCAGGCAAATACATTGAGAAAATAAATCAGACATCATTAATGAGTTTTTAAAAGCCTTAGGAGATAAATGAAAAAATTAATTTGCAGCCAAAGGCTTGTAAAATTCATAGGTGACTGATTTTTACAGCTAATATGGATTTTACTGATACAGCAGGGACAGACATGAAGATTTTCAAAATCATGAAAATGATCATAATGTAATAATAATTATTACAAAACTCTGTTACATAATTATTATGCAACAGAGTTTTCTCGTACAAGCTTGAAACAGTTCTAATTCTCTGTTTTGCTGTTTAATGTACAGTGTCTCTACCTGTAATCACTCGTTGCAAATTATAAGAGGTTACTGGTACTTGTTTTTACACACAAGTGAATTTGAAAAATGTACTAAAATGTGGTTTAAAAAAAACGTTTTGCATCAGTTCACCTTTTTGACAATTAATTGTCTGACCCAGCCTATTAATAGCTTGTAAAAGTTGAACATTTTTCATTGTGCTTTAATCTGCTAAATTTCCATTTTTTTTTATTTTCTCCCTTATCTGTTCATTCCATCAGTTCTTGATATGTTTGCAGTGTTGCCAAATAATAATGTTACAGAATATTATATTCTGTTGAAATAATATCTAAAAATCTAGATGAAGGGGGGCTTGCTGTTTTACTTGCAGTACCCTGCAATCGTAGGAGGTTTCAAGCAACAGACGTTTTCAAAAACAATCTTTAAAATGTGTGCTGAAATTGAATAAATTTACATTTTTAAAACTGACAGATTCCCAAAGTTAGCTGTCACATTTTTTTTTCCAACTCACAGTCTTGATAAATTTTACCCTTTAGCACTGAACTACTTTTAGCTGCAACTCAATCCTGTATGGGTTATTTTTAGTTCACTGTTAGATCAATCAAAGCTATATGATTCTGCAGTATACACAGGCAGCTGTCCTTCTTGGTTCTCTGTTGATCACATTTCCCATTGAATCAGAAATTCATGTTAATTTGTTTTACATGGAGTTTTCGTAAAATCAAACAGGCCAGGCTGACAGATGCTGATGGTTTTCTTATTGCATTTGCCTGCTTGGAGATCAAAAACAGATTTTTATCTTACAATGGGCACGCAATTTGCATGGACAAGATTAAAGAATTATTACAGTGCTGTACATAGATCTAGAGAATGATTGATCAGTGTGTTCAGAGGAGATTGATTGCAGGACCTAGTGCATCTTCAAGTTTCTAGAATTCAACAGATATACACTGTACATATGATTTCTCGATCCCATAGAAGGACAGCCTTGTTAATGATCCAAAAATTGAACATCAATCATCGAAGAAGCACTGATTGAAATTAATGCTCTCAAACTTGCCCTGGTGACCTCTCAGTCTCTCTTAGTAGCTTGTAAACTAGATAATGGTGCAAATGGTCTGGCTGATGGAACATTGAGCAGGTCTTTTGCTGTCGGATTCAAAAGCTAAACAGTACGCTCCAACAACTCTATTTGTCATTTTATTTCAATCTTTAAAATTTTATGAATATGATAATGCATGAATTTTTGTAACAGAATATGGCTTGCAGATGGCATGTTGATTTCAAGATAAAATACTTGTAAATTTAAAAGGTCATGCCACTCCTTTTATAGAAAAAAAGTTTTTAATTATTTTTTTGCCTTAATTAGATGTGGGAACACAATAATTTCCAAGAGTCTAGCACTTGATGACTTTATCATTGATATCTGTTTTGTATGTGGCCATTTTTGGTGTGGCATTCCACTATAAGTATTTATATCATTGACGTTCTTCCTGTAAACATCCTGTGGAAAGTGCAACTAAATACAATAACACAATTTAAAACGTGCAGGAATATTGGAAATGGTAGTTGATGTGCGTGGAAGAAGTCAGTCAACTGTTTATTATTTTGTGTTCAAAACTATGTTTATTTACTAATTAAAAATTAACTTTATTGGGAAAAACTATTAGTTACGGTTGATTTTCTTAATAATGTGGATTACATTGTCCCCTGACCCTTTATGATCAAAAGTTCCGCTTCATCCGATTGTCTCTGAGACCGGAAACAGTGAGTCACTGGTCAGGCTGGTGAAAGTGTTTTCAAATGCATGTAAGAATGTTAGCTTGTGATCGGTTTTAGAATATTCTTAAAGTTATTTTGAATTCACATGAAAGTTCCAGAACTTTCTGTACTCAAAGACAGTGATCTAGACAATAGGACAGGAAGTTGTCAATTTAGAACATTATGAGTTTGATCCTTGATTCCATATGTTGTTGTTATTATTCAGATAGCTGTTAATTTGTTACATGTAGTTTCGACATTTCAAAGGCTGTGAGAGTAAAGTACATTATGTACACTATTGATACATGCTCAAGTTACACATAATTTTCACTGGGAGCTAAAAAATACAATGGCGTGTATTTTACTTGCATTTTTGGCCATATCTGATGCCGGAACTCACTGAATAATTATTATACACAAAGGTGAAAATCCTTGGCCTGCGACATTTTTGAGGTTGATGTAGATACCATTTATGGTATCAGTGAACAAAGAGTAAGTATTTGTACAGCTGGATTGTTTGGAATCTGGAAATAAATAAGGAAGGTGAACATTTACATAACGTATTTGCGTTACATATTTTCCCTTCTGGTCTGATCTTGAGGATAAACCTTTACCCTCCCAAATCCAGACTTTGATGGGATCAGGTACTAATGTTGACTCCAAATTAAGTGTTAATTAACTTATCTCCTAGAATATGTTAAACATTCGTGGGATTCTTATACCCTGCATGCACCTGATTGGACAGGAATGTATCGCGTTCATGACACACCTCAAAACACTATAACTCTCTTGGGCAACAAAACTATGTAACTCCAGTAGTTTTACAATGTGTGGTTCCAGAAAATATCCATACCCCCCCCCCCCCCCACCCCCCCGCCCCCCCCCCTCCCCCCCCCCCTCCCCCCCCACGGAAGACAACTGGAAATTCCGAGTGGGTGGGGGGGTTAAAGGCCCAGGAATTCCGAAGGAGAGGGGGGTTCACGCGCAGAGCTTGTTTTTTCCAGAGGGTTCCCCTTCTGAACAAACACAACAAATTCGTAAGAAATACTTACGTACTTTGTCATCTATTTTTCGAGGAATGAAACCAAGCCAAATCAAACATTCTGGCCATTGAAATAAACCCAAACATCTTGTTCTTTCATGTATCTTTTATTTTTTTTCTGAGTTTACCGCCTCTCTAAATGAGAAAAATGTCTCTTGAAGTTGGCAAGCACGAACTGAACCGAACGGGATCAAAATGGCCGACCAAAACTCCTTCCCAGTCCCCTGGCATTGTTTCTTGGAAAAGCCAGGTTGCTCAGCTTTGTTACGAACACGAACGATTTTCGAATTTTCCTTCGTCGTGCAAGCGCTAAGGCAATGGCAAAGTGTCTTGAAAACAAAAACATAATCAAGACTTCAAGACAAGTAAGTTTTAATTTTTGATTGGAAAGAAAGATATTCTTTCTTTCTTTGGATTAAATTTGTGATTCACGTTCATTGTTTGTTCTTTCTGTAAACTCTGTTAGCGCGTGTGCGTGTTGTTGATGAAAGCGATCGGATTGTAACGTATATTTTGCGTAACTGAGTCTTCATTTTTTTAGGTTCAAAACCTTTTGGAATTTCCGAAGGGGGGGGGGGGGGGGGGTGGGAGGGATCCATGTTAAAAATACTGGAAATTCCTGGGGGGAGGGGGGGTCATCAAAGACCCCCTTGGAACGGAAATTCCTGAGGGGTGGTGGGGGTGAAAACCAAAATGTCTTCCGTGGGGGGGGTATGGATATTTTCTGGAACCACACAATAGCTCAAGGACCTTGGACTTGCATGTGATCAAGTCGTGTGTCTGGAGACCGCAGCACATCTGCAAGTGCGTCACACTTAGAACCGGAATGGCATTGAATGAAATCCGGAAACCAAAATAATATTTCTTTCAGTTTCAGGGTATATATATTAATATATAACAAAACACTTAAGCCTGGTTCACACTAGGGATGCAAGCAAAAGCGCAAGCAACATACGCAGACGCAGTAACATGTGTGCAGTAACATTAGTGCCTTTTGTCCTAACAAAAGGCACTAATGATCAACATGTTACTGCATCTGCGTATGTTGCTTGCGCTTGTGCTTGCGTCGTCAATGTGAACCAGGCTTTAATGACTGGCCCCAAGGGAAACGGTGGGCTTTGTTTCCCAAGACACTCTGTTCCCCAAAAGTGTCCAGAAGGTCTCAAGGAATATTAAGTGTCTCGGGAAACAATTTTCACTTTTCCCTTGGGCCAGTACTCATTATCCACTTCTTGTTTTGAGAACACACATTTTTGTAATTATCTATTATGCATGCATGTTGTTGGGTCATAAATTTATTTTAGTGTTCAGAGAACGTGGTGGTACATAAAGGCAATTTTCCTTACTTGATGACTTTTTTTCTTCTCCTTACCTGTCTGCATGGTTATCAACTTACATCACTGTATGGAGAATTTGAATGTTAAACACTCACTTGCGAATCAGTGCTTGAGGGAGAGCTTTTATAGACTAGCATTGTACATACATTTAGTTGTAGGTAATAAAAAAAATTATAATAAATTATAGATTGCTTATTAATAATTGAAGTTACTAAAATGTTTGTTTAAAAATACTATTTAAAAAAGAGAAATCAAAATAATGTTTTCAACATTAAGTCAATTCAGATCCTGAAGATAACTAAAATTAATGTTGAAAACATTTTAGCCTTGTAAATTAAGTAACTTCAACCGGAACCCTAAGCGAACATTATTTATTATGTATTATTGTTTTGCAAGATATTTTTAAGTGCAACACTTTGATTGAGAAGCCCTTAAGCAACAACTCAGAGAACTTTCTAGACTTTGCCCCAGGCCTCAGCTTTACCACTCATTGTCTTGTGATAAAAACAAAGTGTTTTTTTTTAATGGGCTGAATATATTTTCATTTTCCTATGCAGATATGTGACTTTATTGCCAAAAATTAGACAAGCCTTGGTGGAATTTGAAGTAAGTCAGCACTGCCCTTAGTTAATAATTCTGAAATTGACATGAAATGCATTGTAATATTTTCCTTTGTAACATGAAATTTATGTAGGAGGTACAATGTATATAAATTATATATTTTTAATAATAGTTGAAGGGCTTAGGGCAAAAACATCCCCTTGGTTATTCGGTTCCTTTTGTTTCCAAAAAACCAAGGGGACATTTTTGCCCGGACCCTTCGATATTATTAGTATTTTGACAATTTACATTTTAACCTAGCAGTAAATTAATATAGTATTCAAGCACAAGTATTAGAATCCTCTCAAATGTTAAGAAACGAACCATCTTGGAAAAGAAAAGAAGTACAATGTAAATGTACACTATGTACATGAAATTGTCACATTTTATTATTATTTTATGTATCAAACAAAACTTGAACCAAAAGTTGTGCTTGACCTACAAATGTATTTAACATCATCAACCAGGGCTGAAATGTTAATTGTCAATTTTTAGCTAAGAAAACTGAAACCTCTTATATTTAGACTTGGGTGGTTATGTTTGTAATCTAGGACTTTTATAAAATAATAGAGTTGAAGAAAGGTGGCTGAGATAACGAAAGTAGGCGTCTTTCAAATAATTTTCATATTAAGCCTTTGAGTACAGCCTAAGACAAATTAGGTGCCTGCTTGTGCTCAAATAGCTGTCACAATACTGGCACAAGCCTAATTCACACCACCGGTTATCATTATATACAGTTACTGCCAAGTCTTGTGCGTTATAAGTGATTCATTCTCGAACCTCTGGGTCTGAAACATCTCGTACACCCTTACAGAGTAATTTCTCGCACTTGGCTCAAAATCGTGGGCTGATGAACCAAAGCATTTTGTTCAAGTAATTCCCGAGTCAATCCATGTCGAGGATTACAAAGAAAGCGTGTATGTATGGCTGTCATTAAGCTTTGAAGCAGCCAGCTACACAAGGAAAGTAGGTGGTCAAATACTCCAGATAGCCTGCCGTAGTTGTTGTTTTTAGTCACTTTCCAAACTTTGAGTAGCCGGCCATCTTCACTGAAGTTGCCGATCATAATAGCTGGTTGCCGGCTTACTAATGACAGCCCTGTGTATGTGAATGGAGTTGTACATATTATTTGTCACCAAAGTGTGGCATGGAGAAGTAGGTCATCGCAAACTGAAGATTTATTTATTGCTATCAGTATAAAAATTACTTGAATGTAAAATACAGGCATTTGTTGTGTTAGGTCTCAGTGACCTATCCAATTCTCTGCTTGTTGCGGCCAGCATTAACTAGTACAATGTAGTTTACTTCAGTAGGCAGGTCTAGCTATGTTTGCAATTTCAGTTCAAAAATTCTCATGAAACATTTTGTTTTCCTTTCTGCTATATCACAGGATATTGAATCTGCCATAGCTCTAGTATCATTTTCACAGGTAAGATAAATACAATATTTACTTGGTGACCTGAATTCATGGCATTTGCTCTGCAATCATGTTGCTCTTCTCATTTGGCTTTTCTTACTTTTCAGCCATTTGCATGTGATTTTCTTAGTGCTGTTATCAATTTTTTGAGATCAATAATTAATATGAATATTTTTTTGTTTTATTGTAGTCGAATACACTCACTGTTCTCGGTAGACAAATGTTCGTGAATTACTCAAAAAGTCAAGAAATTAAAAGGTAAACACGGGCTATAATATATAGATTATTTTATTAATATTTAGGAAAAATAGATAGAAACTATCATTTAAATGTTTGCTCAAGCATCCAGATTTTGGGCATGGCCCCATATAAGGAGATGGGAGATGCGTAATGGTCAGCACAGGCTGAGTTTGAGTCCTGGCTGGGGTCATTGTGTTGTGTTCTTGGGCAAGACACTTCACTCTCACAGTGCCTCTCTCCACCCAGGAGTATAAATGGGTACCAACATGCTGGGGGTAACCCAATCTCGTTCCCAGAGTCCTCGTTACCCTTATCCAGCGGTGGAGTGGCCAACAAGGATGTCATGGTGGAGTTGGCCGCTCCACTGCTGGACAAGGGTAACGAGGACTCTGGGCACAAGATTGGGGGTAACCTGCAATGGACTAGCATCCCATCCAGGGGGAGTAGCAATACTCCAAATAGTCGGCTTCATTGCTATGGAAACCAGGAGAAGCTCCAGCAGTGTGGGCCAGTAAGTGCTGCTTCACCAGTGATTGGCTTGTTTCAATAAAAGTTTTTAGTGAAGAGAGCCTGGGTAGAGAGTTTGGGAAAAGTGTAGACTGGTCACAGGATACAATGTACATGTACCCCTCTTCTGCACTCGGACAAGCCGCCCATCCAGAGAGTAACAATGTTCCTGGTCACTTAATTCATGCGAAAGAAACAAGTTTTTTAAAGTGTTGAGTGTATACATGTGTTATTACATTGTAGCAGGCTTCATACATAACATACATGTAACAGGCTTCGACGTTTTGTGGAGAGCGATCACTGAATTTGCTCATGGAGTGAGTCAAAAAGTAGGCTGTGGGAGTGGGGGTGACGATAAATGGAGGAGAGGGGAAGGGGTATAGGTACCCCTCCCGTCCCTGTTACTGTCTTCTCCAGCGGGGAGGACAGGGTGTCGAGAAGTCTACAGGAGGTAGGAGAAGAGAGGGTAGGAAGCGGGATTCCAAAGGTTGTGGGAACCTGGGAGAAATTATAGGAAAATTTTGCAATATGGCGACGTAAATATTTTGCAATAGAAAAAGCACAAAGAGGTGGAACCACAATGGAAGGGGCAGGGACCGTGAATACAAGGTACAGGAAGCGGGAAGTTCAGGGGGCCCTAGCTATTCCCCTCCCCCTCCACTGATCATGATTTTGTATTCTACTTCCTGGCATTGTGTGGTTCCAGAAAATATCCATACCTCCCCCCCCCCCCTCCCCCCTCCCCTCGGATCATGACTCCTTGGGGTGGGTATGGACATTTTCCTGGAACCACACATTTCATATTGAAGCTTTTGTTTTTCAGGGACAAAGTTCTTAATGGCGACACTAATGGAGCCTGTTCCGAAGCTAGCAATATTCTTCTTCTTACAATAATCAATCCTTTACACCCAATTACAGTGGTGAGTGTTAATCAGATAAAACCAAAAACAAAGAAATCACATATACATAATTTTATACCCAATAGACCTTTCTCCAAAATGGCCACCGCAAATTCAAAATGATTAAAATTGAACTGAGCAGAAAATCAGTACTAGCACCTGAAAGACTGGAGGTATACCCATACCCTGCAAGAGGTGGTCTTTCAGGTGCTGGTATTGATTTTCCGCTCAGTTTAATATGAATATTTGTGGTAGCCATTTTGGAGAAAGGCCTATTAATGAACCAATCAAACTGTAAGCATAAAACATGCAACTACATGTAGTGCCACTGGCTCACAGCAAAACGTGTTACTCAAGTCATGATTGGTTTTTCATTTTGATCCTGTTTTATCATTGATATATCTAATTTATCGAGCTAGTGAAATTAGAGTTTGCAATGGGTTAGCCAGTACCTCCCATTTCCAGCTTGCCAGCTTGCCTTCAGACAAGCTGTTAAAATCAATATTTGTTGTACCTGCATCACATGCAGTGTACAATCAAAATACACTCTATTTGATTGTAAAGCGCCATGAGCAATTAGTGGATTTGGTGCTATATAAATATTATTATTATTATTATATTTCATCTAATTAGGAATTCCTACCAATTAAGTGCATTGCTAGACACTGGGTGTTCCCTGCAGTAATACACACACACACCTACTGTAATTATTATAATCAGTTGATTCTATGGAAACCAGAGTTATTATTAGCACCCACCCATGCAGTCACCTAACATAATTTTCATTCATTAGTTTGGCAGTGTTTTCTATGTGGAACATGCTCTGAAATAGCCTTTTGTTGTTTTGCATCTTCTTATCACAGAAATATACATGTAAAGAAGTCTGGCAACAAAACAACAAAATTCATGATTTGTATTATTTTGACAAGATAAAAATGGTTCTGGATTTCCACCTCGCTAATTATTAATATAAACAAAATGATGCTGTTTGTTTATCAATTATTTATTAAGTAAAATTAATTAAAACTTTCTGATTGACAGGTGATTGTGGTTTCAATAATTAACTCTGTTTACAATGCCTTGGGGTAGAAATGTTTTTATTTAATCAAGCAGCTACTTGCATGTAAAATATCTGAAGGTATATTTTTTTCACTCAAGTTAGGTGTTATAATTTAACACTCGTGACTAACTATTTTATCTGTCAGGAAAGCAAAAAAATATTCCTTTAACCCTTTCACTCCCAGAGTCAAACCTTGAGTCAATAGATGTGGTTCTAACTTTTAAGTCTGTGGATGAAACCCTTGTCATGTTGTGTGTGACCATTCAAATGAAAGCTATTGAGCAGTACTTTCATGTGGTGCTGTTTGTTTGTGACAATTTGGCAAATTAAATTAAAGATTTTTCCTTCAGTTTTGAACTTAGCACTCTTGGGAGTGAAAGGGTTGAGCATATAAATCATTTTGCTTTCATTAGTTGTAGCCTGCGTGCAGACGTCTCCTGAAGCAAGGAAATAGGAGACGTCTGCACACAGGCTAATTAGTTGTAGAATGTTTCAATTAATTTTGAAAAGTTTCCAATTAGATGTTTAATTAGGACTTTGCATTAGAATGAAGATATACAGTCCATATATTGTCTACACGTCGATACAGACTGTCAGCAAATATTAAATGTTTTACTTGTAAACAAACACATTTCTATCTTTCATAATCTTGGTATAAATAAATATTTTGTCTGACATTTTTGGCAGGTGAAATTTGGAACTACCTGTATCAATGACAGTTTTGGTGTAAAATCAATGCCTGGTGTTCAATTAGCAATAATAATTAATTTATAGTTCTGGCCGTGCAGTGTTTCTAGACATATAGTTTAGAGAGTCACTCTCGGTGGTTTGCCAGAAGAATTTATTTATTTTTTCTTTGTTTTCTTTTGCAGAAAGTCCTTCATAAAATATGCAGCCCCCATGGGAAAGTTTTAAGAATTGTGATTTTTCACAAAAATGGATTACAAGCTTTGGTTGAATATCCTTTACAAACAATTTATAATGTTGGTGTCAACATACAAATTCTCTTTACTGGTTTTCATATGTTTGTTATACCGTATTAGTTGGGAGAAATTGTACATGTTTGAAGACAATTTCCTTTTTGTGATGAAGTACGTGCTTTATTCTCATAACCTGTATGCTTGAGTTTGTATTGAACGTCATGGATTGGCCAATTTTTTCAAGTTCGCCGTTCGCAATCCATCTTAATCTTCTCCATCCTCAACCATCCTTGTTCCTGTTTGGTTTATTATTACCTCTTTGGTGTTTTTCTATGTTAGTAAACTATTATTTTGAGGCTTTATTCAATTTAAAGGTGATTTTGCACGTCGCAAAAATGACTTAAAATATTGTGACATACATGTAGCTCCTTTAAGGAGAAATAAGGTAGTAATCATGGTTCATTTGCATGCTGTATTTATTAATTAAATGGTTCTCCAGATGTTTTGCAGAAATAGCAGAGGAACAGTTGTACATGTAGTCAGTTAACTTCAGACTTGCACTGCACTCTGGTTGAGATCGATGCCAAATTTGAGATTTTGCGCTGAAAAGAGAGTGAAAAGCTCACAGATGTTGTCAGACTTGCATCGCACTCTGGATTGAGATCGATGCCCAAATTTGAGATTTTGCGCTGAGGAAGTGAAAAGCTCACAGATGTTGTCCCCCCAGGGGGACTCCCATATAAATTGACAGGGGTGATCGCCGGAAATTTGAAAAGAACCCCTAAAAGGTACCAAAATCTTGTTTTGTGAGTGTGGCTCTAATTCATTTTCACCCCTAAGAGGTACCAATTCTAAGACAAAACTAGTCCCTGTTATATATTTTTTCCAGCTTAATACCCTAAAAGGCACCGGAATAACTCTAACGGCAGTCATTTTAGATTTTAACACCCTAAGCGGTACCCAACCATGAATTTTAACCCCTAAAAAGGTACTGCGATCACCCCCATCACCCCGGGGTTGTCCCCTCATCAGTGTGAATGACCATTAACCAAAAACAACATGCTATGGAAACTGGAATGTCAGCTGTGCTTCTGACCCACACTTATACTGTACAGCAATGAACGTTCAGTAGGGATGAAAATAATAATAACAAATAAGAGAAGGGTGGAGTTCCAGGTGTCGCGGTCTGATCTGATCTCTGTGTGGTTACCATGGGTTGGGTGGGCAAGGTGGTATCATAAAAATGGAATAAATAAAATAATAATTATTAAAAATACTTGACATGTGTGAACAATAATTATTAAGAGTTGAGAAGCTGGGTTTGTGAGTGGGGAAACTCTTTCCTTGACAATCATTACATTTGACAATGTCGAGGCAGCACAGCGAGCTCTTGCAACACTCAATGGACAGGACATATATGCTGGATGTTGTACACTGAAGATTGACTATTCAAAGGTATTTATTACCTCACACCTCTCTACACCCAGGAGTATAATTGGGTACCAGCGAACTGTTAGCAGGGCAACCTGACAAAATGCTGGGGAGTAACCTGGGATTGGACTAGGCATCCCTCCCAGGGGGAGTAGAAATATTCCTAGTCCTGTGGAAACCAGGATAAGCCCGAGTGCGGCTTTACCAGGTTTTGGCATTTGTACATGCAGATGAGTTTATTGTCGGTTATTTTGCCCAAGGTTTTCTGGTGTTTCTTGCTCTGCAAGAATAACTGTACAACACTTCTAACTTTCAATTTGATTTGAAAGTTAGAACTCCCAATAGTGCCCATTTATAGTTCACTGTTGAAAAATGAAACGAAAATACCGGTAGTTCAAAGAAACCTCTTTCTAACCTATGTTGTGTGGGATATCTTTCAAATACCGTTGGTTTAATGCTTGTTATGCATAGCGACATTGCACAACCGGCCATTGCGAAGATGGAAAGAAGGGTGCCGATGACATGATCCATATAAGCATGAGATGCGGCCTGCTGTGATGTCTTCAACTGACGTCCTTGAAATGTTTTATTTTGTTTTCAGAAAGCTAAGAAGTTAAATGTTTTTAAAAATGATGAAGAAACATGGGATTACACTGGAGCATTGAACAACAACTCAGGTTTGCTACTAGGACTTACATATTATTTGAAGTGTCAATTATTATAACCCTTTCAGTGGTGGATGTCTCTTTGCCTGAATCATTGTCCAATGACTACATGGACCAGTAAATTTGTAAATCTGTTAGCCCACATTGACAATTAATATTCCAAGCTTGGAATGGCAACAGTTTATAGATTTTTTCTGGTGAGATTGGTTACATACATGTACATGTATGTACCAAAGTTACATAATTATTTACCAAAAAAGTCCAACTGATTTTGCATCACATAAAATTTCTGTAGATGAAAGACAATGAACAATATACCCAACAAACCCATAGCAAAATATAAAGTACACCACTTGAACCTTAGTCAAGAATACCTGTGCATTGTGATTCTTTATGTAGCCCAAGTTTTACCCACAACAGATATATTATTTGGTTTCTGCACACATGTAGTCACAAATTTAAATGAAGGGCTTGGTCAAAAACTATGCTAAGTAAGTAGAGCGTTTAAACCAACTTAACATAGTTTTTGACCCAACACTTCAAATGTAATTCAGACTACATTGTACTCTTGAGTGTTGTACATAGTAAAGACACGGGTATCTTCATATTTTATAGGAATTCCAAGCAAGACAGCTCTTCTGGGTTCTGGTCTCCTGTCAGCAATTTCAGGTATTAAATCTAATGTCAGTGTACTTTGTCTGAACTCCTGAAATAGACAGTGACAATGAAATAAGAAGGGGGAAAAATTACAATAAATATAGGATTGGATTGGATTTTTAATTAGTACCTTTGGTTACCTTTTGTTAATGTTCCTTGTTTGTAAATGATTAGGAGACTTAGGGCCTCCACAGACTAGAGAGATAGTTGTCGACAACTATTTAGTTGTCGATCATAAAAAGTTGTCGATAACAAAAAAGCCAGTGTGTGTGAAGCTAGTTATCGATAACTGAGGCCCTTAGTTATCGATAACTAGCTTCACACACTGGCACACTTTTTTGTTATCGACAACTTTTTATGATCGACAACTATCTCTCTAGTCTGTGGAGGCCCTTACATGTAAAGTTAAGGTACTGTATGTATAGTTAAATTTAAACTGGAGTTAATGATTCCAGGAAATGATGCAAATGAATCGCAGCTGTCCGGTTCGCCACCTAACAACATTTCTCTAAACGGAAAAATGAGTGAGTAACAACTATGAATAAACAGACAGACAAATGTTATGCAACGATGATGATGTTGTTGCCTTTTTTGTTGTTGTTGTTTGTTTGTTTTTGTTGCAAAGTTTATTTTATTGACATCTCATCTCATCTGATGTTGTTGTCTTGATGTCTTCATTTTAAGCATATATTTCCTTGATTTTACATTAAACTTGCGTTGGAAAATGTCACTACAAAAAAGATCTTAACCAGCACAGGATTTGCTCATCTTATGTTAGCATGAAATAATCTGAAGTGCTGTGACAATGTTCTTAAAGAGAATACTTAGCAAGTGAACTTTACCAAACATTCACAATCTTGACAATATTCAAGTTCTGTCGTGTTTACCCCCAAAACAATTTTTTGTAAATCTTCACTAATTTTACTCATAGTGCATCCATCCACTTAATGTTTAATTAAAAAAAATCAAATTTATTTTTGCATTAAAGGTAACTACTTCAATCTATTGTTATCTAACATGACATTTAATTAAATTGAATCCATCTCTGTTAGGTGTGAATGGCCATGGATCACCGATTCCCATCAGTAACGAGGCCATTGCAAGAGCAGCACAATTCCCTACTGTACAAAGTAAGAGTGGGTTAATTCTGATGTACTTCAGCCAGAATATGAGGAGGATGGCAGTATGGCCGAGTGGTTTAGGGCTCTGGTCTTTTTATCCGGAGGTCCTGGGTTTAAATCCTCCATCCTGCCACTAGCTGGATTTGTTCTCAGTAGTCCTGAGTTCAACTCCTCTGCCGCACTTTGTAAATAGCCAACTGGTTGAAGCCTCCTATCAGTTGGGAATCTTAACATGTTATGTTTATTTGAAAATTAATACAGTCGAATCGAGTCACTTACGGGAGCTTCCACTGTTTTTGTTTCATCTGTTTGAGTGGCATACCTGTTTACTATCCTTGAGCTAAGTGCATTACCACTGACTATAATAGATTATTATTATTATTATTTTAAATATAATATTATTAATTTTTCCTAATGACTTACCTCTTATCATCTGTTTGTTTCTCAGGTATTCTAGCAAAGGTTGCTTCTCTCCATGGTAACCCACCCACAAGTCCAACATCAGGTATAAAATCAGCAGAATACATGTGTAGGATTCTCCGGTTTCATTTTCCAGGACTGGAAAGTCCTGAAGAATTAGTGATTATTTTGGAAGGCCCTGTATAGTCCTGGAAATCTGTAAATTCAATGGAAATTCAGTGATACGAAGAAAGAATGGTCACAAAATAAACTGAATTGTGCAGAGGAAATTCTAGCAAAGTGTGAAAAACATGTGTTGAAGAACAGATACCTTCAGTTGTGAATTTGGCATCAGTCTGGTAACCTGGAATGCCGGCGGTTTGTGGGCTTGCGATTGTTTATCTCCTTCGAGTGTTTAGCCGCCATCTTGGATTCACAAAACGTGGAGAGTTGGGGCGAGTGAAAGAGGGCGAGGAAGGGGGCGGGGTTGGGGTATTATTCGCCCCCCTCCCTCCTCCCTCGCCTTTCTGCTTGACTCCCTCTCCCTTCGTCGTTCTTTTGCACTCGCCCCAAGCCTCCAATGTTTTCCTAATCCAAGATGGCGACTTATAAACACTCGATGGAATATTCAGCGCTCGCTCGCCCAAAATACACCTATTTTGTAGGCTATCAGTCTGGAAAATCTACTAACAGGAGTCCTGGAAAACTGTTGCTGAAAAAGAGTATGAAACAGACTAATCTCCCATAGAGCAGTTTTCAATTGAGTGTCGTAAAACCAAAACCAAAGCAATCACAATAACAACAAGAGCCAATGAGAACTCGAAGCAAATACACGTAACCGGCGTCAAGCGCGGGAAAATGCATTTGCCCAAGTTACGATTGGTTTTGGTTTTGCATCTGATTGGTTGAGTAGATGGCACAAGTTTTTTAAACCAATCATAGAGCGAAGTAAAGCAAAACCAAAGCAATTCTGGATTACTTTCAACACTCAATTGAAAACCACTCTATCCTCAACAAATCTTTGTCTTCATTGTCAACAGGCAGCATCTCCCCTGTGGAGAATGTCGTCAAAAAGCTGGGGATTCTGGGAAGCTCGCCATACCAGTTGCCACAAAGTGGAATCTTAGGTGCTCTGCCAGGGCTGACACAGCAACAACAGCAGATAAATGGCATTTCCCATGCTCTGAATGCAGGTAAGTGTTGTTACGATGTACTTATTGACTGAGTGGGAGGGCCGGACTGGAACACCTTTGGCTCGAGTTCAGGACATACGGACCAAGCGCTTTCAGGTTTCATGGTTTTGCAAGGAAATAGCACACGCGGCTGTACAGGTCATTTGATAAATATAATTATTTATCAGTGAGATATATATACCTAGTCATACTAAATTAATTGTAGACTTAATCCACTGACACGTGTGCTTGATGTTTTCTCGCTCTACAGGTGGCACTGGTTGTGTGTTGATGGTTTATGGACTGAACGCAGAAAAGATGAACTGTGAGAGAATTTTCAACTTGTTTTGCCTGTATGGTAATGTTGTCAAGGTAAATAACCTGGGTTTGAGAGGGGATGGGAGTATGAGGAGTGGGTGAACTCAAAAATCATTGATACATTAAATGTTTGTAACTTGCACTGTTTAAACCTGCCGGGTACTGTTGATTTGCTGTACAAGGTGGTTATAACTTTTGAGTCTGTGGATGAAACCCTAGTATGGACCATTCAAATGAAAGCTATTGAGCAGTACTTCCAATCTTAGTATACTAACCCTGAGTTGTTCTTTCGATGTATCAGGTCAAGTTCCTCACAAACAAGCTTGGCGCGGCCATGGTGCAAATGTCAGACAAAATCGCTTCTGAGATGATCATCAGGAACTTGAGTGGAGCCATTCTCTTTGATTCCAAGATCAACATCATGTAAGTTTGTCATGAAATCTAGCACCAGTGCCTCACACTCCAGAAGCTACCACTTCACCGTGATTGGTCAAAGCATGAGTTTTATGTACCTGTCCAATTAGAGAGCTAAGAAACGCTAAATCAAAGCAGGATAAGGTAGCATATTACGTCCAAACTTTACTGGAAAAGTACTTTATCGTAGATTGATCATGCCATATTTCATATAGAGCGGTTTTCAATTGAGTGTCGAAAGTAATCCGGAATTGCTTCGGTTTTGCTTTAACTACGCTCTCTGATTGGTTCGAAAAACTCGCGCCACTAATTCTTAACCAATCAGATGCCAAACTAAAACCAATCGCGACTTGGTCACACACGTTTTCCCGCGCTTTGCACCGGTTACATGCATACATTTGTTCCAAGTTCTGATTGGTTCCTTGTGTTGTTTTAATCTGTTGTGATTGGCCAGAATGATTACTTTGGTTTTGGTTTTGCTACACTCAATTGAAAATACTTCTGTTGTCAAGCAGATAGGTGATGCGAATAAAAAGGAAAAGAAACAATTAGGGGATGTAGTGTTTGATGTACCATTAAATTCTCAAAACTAGCTTCCAATGAAATGTATAACAATCAGCAAGGAGAAGTTATTTTTCAATCAACCACTTTTTTCCTTGCAGGTTTTCCAAGCACCCGTTTATAGCAGATTCATCCGTAGTCACAGCTTTACCTGATGGCTCGCCGTCATCCATGAATTTTGCTGATAACAGAAACAACCGCTTCAAGTAGTAAGTCAATGAAATTTGTTTATAAACTAAAAGCTTATTATGTGAACAAAGAATGTTCCTTTTCCATAACATGTCCAGTAAATAATATATGCCCGAGTAGTTGCTTCCTTTTCAAGGTGTTGCCATAATAGCCTGAGATCAGGCTCCTAGAGAAAATCGGCAAGCGAAGTGAGCCGAGCGCTGACTGGGGTGAGCGAAGCGAGCCGAGCACTGACTGGGGTGGTTTTCTCTAGGAGCCTCAGGCTATTGCCGTCATGATTGCCCATATAAAAGTGACAGTAATAATCTTCGGAAATTTTAAAAGGAATCCCTAAAAGGTTCCAGAATCTCGCTTTGTGGATGTACCTCTTAAGGGGTGAAAATGAATTTGAGTCACCAATTCTTAATCATTCGGATGACTTTGTCGGTAGAGTATTTGTGTTAGTGCTGATTGTGGTTTTGTGTTATTGCTGATTGTGTTTTGTTTTTGTGCAGTCTTCCAGAGGGTCAAAGTCTCAAGAACAGTATCCTTTACATGTTTACAAACTATTGATGTAATTGCGTTATTTTAAATCATGCGTCATTCGTTCTTTGTGTTCATATTTACACCATATGGCCATGTGAAACGCTACTTGAAGGTTACAGTGATGAGCGCCATACCGTGGCAACTCGACAAAACATATTTTTAAGTGTATGAGCGCGAAGCGAGCGCGCGTTTGTATGTGTGTGTGCGTGCTCGAATTAAACGGAAATGATCAAAAAGTTGTTAAAAAGATGTCAAACGTTAAGCAAAAACTTTGTCGGGTGGCAACGCGGTGCACATCATTGGAAGCATGTTAGATTGATTACCGTAAAAGCTCTATTAAGCCTCCGGGGGGCTTATTTAATTTCAGGCCTCAAGAAGGGGGGACTTATTAGAGAGGGGGGCTTAATAGAGAGGGGGGGCTTATTTCAAATCATACATTTTCAGGAAAATTCACATTAATTTTTCAAACTATTACACCACTAACTAAAACAGAACAAGAAATGGGTTATGTATGACCATCTTACAAAGGAAACGTCATTTATATACCCTAACTCGACGATAGTTCTGGAAATTAAAGACCATGTTTCAATACAAAGTGACTGAAACGCCAGAAAAATATTGCTGAAAAGTCATTTACATCAGCCTGACGGAAGGAGGGGGGGGGGGGGGGGGGGGGCTTAATAGAGAGGGGGCTTATTAGATAGGGGGGGCTTAATAGAGAGGGGGGGCTAAATAGAGCTTTTACGGTAGTTTAGTTTAGTTTAATGAGTTTGCCACAATAATTTTACAATGAATCTTACAGTTAAAAATTTAGAATTAAAAATGGTGGCGGGAGAAAGGAACAGAAACTTTCGTTCCACTTGACACATAACTCCCTTTATAAAATACGTATAAATTTAAAAATGTACAGATGTAGACTATCAGCAGTCACCATCTTTTTCTCGGATCTTACAAGCCAGCGGAAATTTTTTAGTAAAAAATTAGGAAAAGAAAGAGATTGCTCGCAGTCTAGTTACAGTCGAGGACTACACATGACTAGAGATGGGAATAAAAATACAGTCGAAGTTACAGTTAGCTGGGTAGTAATCCCGAGGACTTGCAAGCTAGTAGTATTAGGGAGTCAAGTGGAACGAAAGTTCTGTTCCTCTCTCCCGCCACTATTTTTTGATTTTTGATTTTTGACTTTATTTAACTGTGAGATTATTTGTAAATTATCATGGCGAACTCATTAACTAAACTAAACTATAAAGTTTCTACTACTCTACTAGTTTACTACAATTCACACGAGATGACAAGCCCCTTCAACTTCTGTACATCCTATCTTAACAAAACAATTACAATGGCCAATCACAACAAATGTAAACAACGCAATGAACCAATGAGAACTCGAAGCAAATGCCGTAACCGGCACCAAGCACGGGAAAACGCGTGTGACCAAGTCGCCATTCGTTTTGGTTTTGTCTGATTGGTTGAATAGGTGGCGCAAGTTTTTAAAACCAATCACAGATACTCAAATGAAACCGCTCTTTGTAGCTACTGTTAGACATAAAAGGCCCTCACTCAGGTAAATTTCTTAACTAACTATCAGGATATCAACCACCAACAAGAATGCTTCACTTCTTTAATGCTCCACCAAACTGCACTGTGGAAACATTGAAAGAGGTAAGTCTTTGTATGGAGTCAAACGGATTTTCTCGACTCGATATGGATTTTGCCCAGCCAAAACGGATTTTGTTTATGTCGATACCGATTTTGTCAGAGTTTCAATGGATTTTGTCCGAGTTAAAATGGATTTTAATTCATTGTGCATGCGTTGTGTTTTAGGTCTTCATTGCTGCCGGGTCTTTGTCTCCACTTAAAGGAACATTCTTTTCAAAAGGTGAGGCTATGGATATTTTTGACATATCGTGTATGGCGTTGTCTGTTTTTGTGATTACTTCACGAGTGTTGTCCAGGTACTGAGGGTGGAAAATTATCAAGAGGCGCTTTGACCTAATGGCTAGTGTGTTTGTTCGCCGGATCGAATGGTCCAGCTTTGAGCCTGGCTGAGATCATTGTGTTGTCAGTGTTAATGGGCAAGACACTTTACCCTCACAGTGCCTCTCTCCACTACCGAAATACTATAAAGAATGTCTTGAAGCATGGTCAGGAGTATAAATGGATATCGCCAAATTGCTGACAATACTGGGGATGTCCTGTGATGGACAAGCATCCAATCCAGGGGAGTAACAATACTACCACTCGCTTCGTGAGCCATCTGCCTCCTCCAATCTCTAGGATTGGAACATATTTTACCTTAACCTTCAAAATAACGAACAATATTGAACAAGGAAAGTTATTTTTAGTGCAGAGTGCGCTATTGCGAAGGGTTAATGAACTGTCGTCCGCGGTAAGGAGCTAAAGCGCTATGGTGTAAACTCAACGTGCTCTCTACGCAAAACGTGGAGCATCTTTTATTTATTTATTTTTTATTTCTATTTCAGCCAATGCCAAGTCGTCAGCAGGATTACTTGAGATGCCAGATATTCGGTCAGCTATGGAGGCTCTTACGCTCACCAACCATTTCACCATCAACCCACCAGGTAACGAACTGACGAAGCTCTTGAGTTGTATGCATTTAGAGAGGCAGCGTGACAAGAGTGGTTAATAGGGGCGCTGATCTTGGAATCTAGTCATCAAAAAGCTCTATAAACATAATGATATGACGCACAAAACACAAGTTCTATGGTCGTCAAATAAACATCAAACGTCTCTGAACATACTGTAACAACATAGAATACAAAACAAGTTGTACAGTTGTCAGATGAAAATCACAAGTCTCTGAAAATACTGTAACAACAGAATACAAAGCAAGCTCTACAGAAAAGAAGGGGGACTTATTATCGGACGTTTATGGTACCAATGTTTGTTTATCTCAGGTGGTGGTTCCTATACCCTGAAACTGGCATTTTCCCCAAGCTCCTCAATATCTCCAACGGCTCCAACCGTTTGCGCCAGCTGTCGCCGCAGCAGCGGTGGCCGTCAGTAATGGCGCCAATCCCTTGGGTCCCATCGGCTCACCAGTGCACCCACGATGCATGGCGGGAAGTCCTATCAGTATTGTGACGAATGGCGTCAAGGAGTTGAACGGCGACGCGGAAAGGAATGGGCTGAGCCCGAGCACCTGAGCAGTTCCAGTCCCTAAGAAGGGAACGCAGTGTGAGCCAAAGGTGAACACGCACAGCGGTCACCCTAAAGACTGGAAAATACTTCAATTAAATATACAGATTATATACCAATGGAGATCAATCGTCCAGGTAATGATTATTATCATCTCCTAACGCTGTTTAGGAGAATAAAATAGTTTATTAGGTCGTTGTAAACGTCGTGAGCGGTTGTACACACCATTCACAAATCTGCGAGATTTTCGCTCTTTCGTAACAGTTCGTAATTAGCATGCATGACAATACTCAAAGAACACAGCGTTCAGTTTGTGCACGTTATAATTCCATGCATCAGTTTTATTGGTAGTTGTGTTAGGTTTATAGTTAAAAATTTGTAGTTAGCATAAATAGGTAAACGGTTTCTTTTTCCTTCGTTATATTGAGAATTTTAATCCACTGAGGTAATGTGAGCCTCGGTATGGCCGAGAGAGCGGTGAATAATTTAAGGTTGAGCAGCGAGATGTCTGCAAAAAATATATAAATATATATATAAAATACGTATACAACGAATTAGAGTAATTTTTTCAAAACTCGAATGCGCAGGGAGTCTAAACCGAGATTCTTTCGTTAACGTAAATGAAGTTTTCCTACATTATAGATATGTTAATTCATAAATCGTGGAGCGAAGTCAAACTTCAAGGGTCTCCAGAGCAAATGTTTTCATTAAAAACACATTAATCTTTCACCAAACACGATTTTATTCACTTAATTTACATTTTCAGCGAAGCTCGTCGTATCCTCACGCTAACGCTTTTGATTGACAACTTCGTGACGTCTTTCTGTTGGTTTCCAAACTCCTCAGCCAATCACAGAGCAAATAACCGCACGTTTAATTGCTGTGGTGTATCTTCCTCTCGTTTGCGAAAACGTGTACAGTTTTTTGAAAACGCATTTTAAAAGTTTATTGTCCATATGATGACGTTTTTACTCGTCTGTATGCAGGGAATTCGCATTCGAAATCTATTTTTCACTGCCACGATGCGCAGTAAACTTTATTCAATGTTTTTGTTTTCAACCACAATGACAACGTCGCTAAACAAAAGGATTCTGACACCGATAGACATACTGAATATACATCTAGGTCAAATAATTGGTAGATTCTTAACCCTTTCACTCCCAGAGTCAAACCTTGAGTCAATAAATGTGGTTCTAACTTATGAGTCTGTGGATAAAACGCTAGTGTGTGACCATTCAAATGAAAGCTATCGAGCAGTACTTTCATGTGGTACTGTTTATTATGCTGTACAAGGTGGTTCTAACTTTTGAGTCTGTGGGTGAAACCCTAGTGTGTGACCATTCAAATGAAAGCTATTGAGCAGTACTTTCATGTGGTGCTGCATTTCGCAAAATGAAATTCAAGATCTTCCCCTCAGTTTTGAACTTAGCACTCTTGGGAGTGAAAGGGTTAAGCAAAATATAAATTTATTATTTAATCGACGCTGTCCTCGGTGTCGGAGAAGGCGTTTTCACAAAATTTCCACTTTGGAAAGCGTTTCTGGAAGTGTACATTTATGCTAAATATGATCAACTTTTTTTCGTTTACGTTCGGGCAGAAAGCCAAAACGCAGTAGGCAAACCAACATGAAGATGTCACAAAGATGTCAACAAAAACGTTTTAGAGCGGCAACGGGCGGCGCGTTGGACTGAAAGAAAAAAACGAAATCTTCCACCAAACACTTATTTTACATTTAACACAAAAGTCGTTCTAAATTAAATGTTCTTGTTTTGTCAATGACTTAAAACGCACCAAATCGGTATTTATAATTCGAGATGTTTCTCACAGCTTACGCACCTCATTGTTTAATACTTTTTTTTACCTTGCTGTCAACATGCAAATTCTCCTAACTGGTCTCCATACACTTCTTATAGTACCAGTGGGGAGAATTTGTTGAAATGTCAAGGCAATCGTTCTCGATCTCTTTGGTGATCAAGACGTTAATTCTCATCACCTGTATACTTGATTTTGTATTGTTAATTTAAGGAGAAATGAAAAGTTGGTCACTATTGTTAGTTGTACTGCCATTGCTGTCTCGAAAGCTCTGTTTCAGAAAACGTTCAAATATTTTTGTCACGGTTAAATATATTTTTTTCTTGATTTTTTCTCGTCATTGCATTTTTGTAGTTTCACTTGCGTTGACTTGACGTTTTAACCCTTTCACTCCCAAGATTACTAAGGTAAAAACTGAGGAAAAAATCTTGAATTTTATTTAGAAAAATTGTCAAAAAACAAACAGTACCACATGAAAGTACTGTTCAATAGCTTTCATTTGAATGGTCACTCACTAGGGATTCATCCACAGACTTAAAAGTTTGAAGCACCTTGTACAGCATAATAAACAGTACCACATGAAAGTACTGCTCAATAATAGCTTTCATAATGGTCACACCAGGGTCTTATCCAGATTCGAAATTGAGGTACAACCACATTTATTCACTCAAGGTTTGACTCTGGGAGTGAAAGGGTTAATGAAACAGAGCTTGCGAGAAGCACAAGAATCACAATTCTTTGTAAGGAGGTCCCCTCGGTTCCTCTCTGCAGTTTTATGTAACTGTCCTTGCAGGAAACGACAGGATAAAGTTGTTTACTTTTGCGAAATCGAAATCTATTGTAATTACATTCGCTTCCAATCCAGATTTCACGAATGAATTTTATAAAAAAATTAGACGATATTCATATTGTTTTTATATTTGCTTGATTTTCTCAAATAATTTTTCTAAATGCAGAGAAAGATTTTATTATAATTCTTTTTTTTACTGTCGGACGCTCGTACGATGCGTTTCCTAGCAACCACGTTATGTCTTAAAACTGTAGTGAGCCACTTTAACTTCTTGTACACTCGAGAAATTAAGTAAACACAACATATCCAAACAAATATGACTTATCTTCCCAGGGAATAAGGACATACACTTTCTGTGTGGATAACAAAAGAATTGTTCGAATTTAAAACGAAAGATTCAGATTTTAGGAAATATTTCAATCAAATCTATACACATGTGCCATCAAAACACAAAATAGAGACATATATAGGATTATGAAATCTTACATTGAATTTTTGTTCTTGCGGATTTGTTTTCACGAGTCCTAAATTCGTCATTTTTAAATGGAATTAACTTAATTGCATGGACAAGCAAAGAGGTTTTTAATATAAATCGTGCACATGTTGAATTTGTCATAGAATTGTCGACTTACAGTAACGTTGTACATATTATAGGTTATAGAATTTAAGAAAACAGAGAATCATTATCTCAATTTAACATCACAAAGTAGAAAAAAATATATTATGAAGTTCAAATTTGCCAAAAAACATATTTTAATGGAATTTGGTAAAGAATTGTTATTTGACCCCATTTATATTCAAAAATAATTACAAGCCGCCGAAGGAACGAATATTATCAATGTACTTTTGTTCAATTTCTTTTTTCTAACGTAGGACTGCTTTTTCAGTCGTTGCCTTAAGGAATGTTGGCGCCTTGGTTAAATTGTGTTCATTATCAAATATTTTCAAACGTCATACGCACTCAATTTAATTCAATATTATTCACAATGTACACTTCTTTTGCATGTTTTTTTTTTAAGCTCTCGGTAGGAATTTTGTCTGACGATATTTCATGAAAATTTAAATTATAACTTACAGTAAATGGGTTTTCAATTTTTCGAGAATATTTTTGAACGTAAACATAATAAAACCACAAGGGTTTTTTTTTTGACAACTTAATTTGTAGCATTCTGTTTTTTGCCATCTTAACGAAATTTATTGCCAGAAAATAAAATTATGTTGCTGCATTATGAATCAGCCTTTGAAGTTTTGGCGTTGGGTTTTATGGAATTTTTTTCCTTTTATGTTCCGGTCGGTATTTTTTTCTTGTCATTTTTTCCAATTGTTTTATCTTGCTCTTAAGGGCAGTTTTTCAATGACGTAATACTGACAGCAATCACTGCGGGCGCATATAGTGCAACAAACCAATAACAACTCGAAGGAGAATCACGTGACCTATGGCGTCGCGTACACATTGATTGGCTGACAATGTCGCTAATCTGATTGGTTGGAGCACTTCACGCGAGTTTAAGAACCAATCAGACCTTTGTATATGCAAAACCACGTGATTGCGTTCAAAGGTCATTGGAATATCACTCTGTCCGCAAAAGGAGTTACTTTTAGTGTCTGTTTTCGTTAATAGTAAATAATGGAAACATTTTCCCGGATCTGGGTTGTCAAAGTCAAGGTTGCGGTTAAAGACCGTTAGAAATGAGGCCTTTAAACTGATAAGTACTTATTCAAGAAAGTGAAACCCTCTTTAGTTAGGTTATTGTTAAAGAAAAATGTGTCAAGGCCTGCATGTCTGATTCTTCGTAGCATTTGTAGTTATCTGAATCTGGTGTTAAAAACACCGTTTTGCTGCAGCAATATGGAAAAGTGCCCTCCGCAGTTAGTGTCAGAAAATTTTGTCGTTTGACAGTTCTATTGTGGTACGTTTGACTCGTGGCGCTGGTCGCTATAAGTATTGGAATCCAAAGTTAGTGCCGAGAATATCAAACACCGTCAAATTGACCCAACCTCGTTCCCAGGGTCTTCTCGTTTTTCAAGATGGCCGCCGGTGTGTCCGCCATCTTGGATTCACCTGGGGACAAGGTTGTCTTTGACCTCAAGCGCAGAATAATGTCAGCCTTGAACTATATTTGTTGATAATACTCATCTCTTCGGTGAATTTATATTCTTTTGTTTCCGAAGATGAGGTTCTCATCTCTTCTTTAGGAATTCTGGATTTTCTGCGCGGGTTACACTTTTCCATTTTGTTTTGTCCCTGTTTGTTACTGATACTGGCTCTATAGGTAAGCTTAGCATAACTAAACCTTTTCTCGGGGTGTCTATATATGTGAGACCACGCGGATTTTTCAAAAGACTTGCTAGATCCTGGAACAAATGTCGTTTCTCGGCAAATCCTCGTAGTCGAACGCGAACAGTTTCCGAGTCTCGCTATCCAATCAGGAAACAGCGCGAGCACACGATTGTAATCGGGGAATCAAGGACGGTATCCCGACTGAGCCCGCGGTCGCAGTCATTGAGGTTGCTAAGCAACGTGAGAAGCTGACGTGAAGATATCGTTCTCTGATTGGACAACCTGGCTTTCTTTCCAAGACTGAAAGCTGACTTTTTATTACAAAGAAAACACTGCAGTTCTGTGTTCCCTCTTCCGCCGTTTTGTTCAAGCGAACTCAAATTTCGTTGTCGTGTGAATTACATTCGTTATTCGTCTCAATGCAATCCGAAATTGACATAAAACTCGAGAAATTTTAATCAAAAAAAAAAGTTGCGAGAAAACGCGAAAGAGATATCCAGGATCTAAGCAAGTTCTTGAAAAGCGTCTCGTGTGTGTCTTGTATGTGTTAAGTATTTCACTAGTCTGTTATCTAAACACGACACTCCGGAATTAATTTAAAAGCGATAGCATTCTGAAAACAGTTGAACTTAGCATTTATCAGTCACGCATCGTAATGTAAGCCAGGCTTAAAAGATGTTGCAATCCTACTTGTACTAGTTCATGGTAAGAACTGCTTTAGCGGTTTTCAGTCTCAATAAAGTTCCTCTTACAATGCATCATTTGAAGCGTCATGTTATAACGGTGTGTCACAACAACCTCATGCCCAGGGTCTTCTCGGCGTTGGTATCCAAGATGGCGGCTGCTGGGACGCTCTTGACCAGTCGCCATCTTGAAAGCAACGCCGAGAGGACCCTGGGAATGAGTTTGACAAGTTTGCTTAGAACCCAATCTCCCTAGTCCCTTCAATGTCTGTCAACATTTCACAATTCCTTCCCAGAAATACTTGTACGTTTGGTGACGAAACTGAAGAAAATCAGCAATTTGGGGTTATTTCCTTGATGTACCAACAAATTAGTGTCGTGAAGTTGCCGCGAAAATAATTTTCCTTTATAAGGTAACAGGTTGCTTTTTGTATCAAAATTTTGCTCAAATATGAGAAAATGATTACTTTTTCCGCCGATTGGATGGGATTGAATTTCGTTTATCTCTATTCGTTTGCATTTACCCATTAGACGAACAAATGGAAGACATGAAAATTTAGACTGATCTATGAAGACAGTGCCTCTGAGCGGAAATGGGTCGAGCTATACCACAGTCCCCAGGGGTCTGGGGCAAAAGAGCGGGAACTACCCGACTCAGTCACCTTTTCGTCCTCTGTACCAGTCTCTCACTCGTGCCTTTATACAAAAGTTTCCTGCGGAGGAGGCTAACTACAGTCAACTCTCTCTTAACTGACACCTATAAAACGGACACCTGGTGTCCCGCGCGCTTTTTTCCAGTCATGTTACTGCATCTAAACTCTCTTTAAGCCGGACACCTCTCTAAGACGGACAGTTGGTGCCGGTCCCGATGGTGTCCGTCTTAGAGAGACTTGACTGTATTCCTATAATTTAATAATAATAAGTATGAATTTTAACAAATTGACACAACGCACTGTAATTTATTACAACGTTCTTTGGCTGTTGGAATTGCTTTCATGCCTTTTTCTATTGAGGTCACGTGACCGACCAAACGAAGACAGCGACTCGAAGCAACGGTGCCAATCAACATTACATAAGAGCCGATCTTTGGGTCGTCGCGCAACCTGTAACCAGCCAACAGGCTCGCGTTTGGACGAGCGAAGCAAACCGACGAGGAGACTGGGCGGGAGCAGGAAAATTCCCGCCCTAGTCTCCTCGCGGGTCATCAGTGAGCCTGCTCGCGGGCCGGCACACACAACCCTTCGTTTCATGGCAAGTTAATCTGAAAACATTTCGGCCGCTAACAAGTCTGCTGTGGCATGTAAACTACCGTTATTCGGCAGAGGTTGAATCCCTAAGATTTTACACATCAATGGATACAAGCTAACGGATCCAAAAGGTCTTCCCTCAAAGTTTTCTTTGAATGCGGGCCCGCGCGCAATGAACGCAGCGGACATCGACTTACATTTGCAACTTACACCGTGTGCCATTTCTGTCCATTCACCGTTTTCCGGCGAAGTTACGCGGCGGCCCTTTTTCGAACTCACGAGCCAGCCCTCTGAAGGAACGACCACAAGCGGCGAAATGCGCGAGTTGTTCCTGAAGTGCAAATACTCGGGAACTTCGTGTTTGTGATAAACATGCAGATGCGGGACATTTTTAAGGCGTTTGTACACCTCTTCCGTCTTTCCAGCATTCGGCGCAAGCAACATATTAAACCAGGAATCCCAGAAATCGTAGTTCCTTGGGTCGACATATTTATCGAGGTCAATCACTTTGTTGCAAGAGGTGTTGGACATACCGTGGTCCGCTGTGACCATAATGTTAACTTTATCGAGGATCCCATGTCGTTTTAATCCTTCCACAATCAAGCCAACAGTTTTGTCAACCCGCCGAATGGCTTTGGGCAACTCAGACCACCCCTCAAGGTGGCAAGTTTTGTCTGGCTCTTCAAAGTACACTGCGACAAAATTTGGCGGGTTTTTATCCGTCAGCCAACCAATTACTTTCTCAACGCGTTTCTCAAAGTTCATAACCGTCCCTGTTTTGTTAAAGTGGTCAACGTTTGGCGAAGGGGAATACTCCCTGTATTTCGGATACATCCCTTTAATTTTGATGTTATATCCAGGCCAATACAAGACAGCGCTTCTACCTTTGTGCCGTTGGTTTGTCACCCATATTGGTTCAGCACCGTCCCACCATCGTGGATCTGTTTGACCGCTTCCAAAATGCGCCTTGAGGTTAGGGTCGTACATGGTATTGCTTACTATCCCGTGGCTTTCCGGGTAAAGACCCGTTACGATACTGTGATGTCCGGCAAATGTCACCGTTGGGAAAACGGATCGTACATAAGGAACAGTGACGCCTGTTTCGGCGAGGAAATCTAAGTTCGGTGTGTGAGCCTTATCAGCGAAATCCCATCGGAATCCATCCAGAGAGATCAGGAGAAGGGTTTGAGGCTTACAATTGATCCCTTGAATGAAAACTACGCTGAAGAAAGCAAAGCTGATCACTAAAATCATTGTTTGACAATATCTCGCCGGTCCAAAGAGAGACATTAAGCGACAAGAAGCTACAAGACTAACGACCGGATAAATGGTACTGAAGTCAACCTGTCATATTTGTAGACACCAAAATCCACCTGTTATTTTTACCAGTACGTCCTTGTTGACATTTAACGTTTGTCAATTTTATTGCGAAATGTCATGCTACAGTGAAATCCCGATTTCTCGAACCTTCAAGGGAAACGAAAATTGGTTCGAGAAATCGGGAGTTCGAAATAGCACGTGTCTTCAATGAGCCGGGCATTTTGGCGGGGATTTAACGCTGCACCGGAAGTCGGGATTACCGCTGTTCCCTCCCGTACATTTCCTTTCTTCTTATGCCACACCGAGACTGCCACACCACGAACCATGCAAATGGAAAAGAATGAAATATATTTTAATTTGGGATAAACAACATTAATTTTATCACATACTTGCATGTGATCGGGTACAAATTTCAAAACACACCGTTTTAAACACACCGTCGTTTTTCGTGTGTTTGGGTGAAAACGGAGACCTTTGAAAACGCTGATGCTGTAAAGTTTTCAATCGTTTTAGTGTGGACCATAAAATAATAATAAAAACAGAGGAGCTCTTCAATGCCCTTCGTGAAATGCAAACCTTCCGATAGTTGGAAAATCTTCGGGTGATGTTCGAAATCTTCGGAAGTCTTTCGAAATATTCGGTAAACTTCGGAAGACTTCGGATAAAGTTTTCTAAAACTGAAATAGTAATAATAAAAATTTCCAGAAGTCAATTCACTAGTTAACGTTGTTTACTGGAAGTTGGTGATAACTTTTTCTTTTTGATCTGCCGTAGTTCGCAACGGACAGAAGTTGCAATGACCATCAGCAAAGTAGACGCGATTGCAACTGAACAAATATAACTTTGAGTTGACTGACTTTATGCTATTGAGCAGTTGTATCTTGCGTTTTATAGAGAAACGTTTTTATGACAACATTTTATCGCCATAGATACTTTAAACTGAGAATTATACACAGCTCTGGACATCGCGGGACACGGGAGTCCTGCGTGATAACCAACAGAGAAGCACACATGGTAAACTGAAATGAGCATAATTAACGATTAAGGCTTCTGGCTGTTGGAAAGAAAATATCTAAAAAAATCTCTGATTGCTTTTCGAAAAATGGACAACTCTCTCTGAATTTAAAGACCAGATAATAAATGTTGATTCTTGTATTAAAAACAGTCGCTTTTATGCGCTGAAAGTTGGTAATTTGCACCACGCTTGTTAATTTTAGATTCATTTCCAGCCATTTCTGTCTTCAGAGGACTTAAATTCACAATTTTCCAGGGGGAGCATGCCCCCTACTCCCCCTAGATGGCTCACGCTGACGCGTTCGCATTAGCCCTCCAACTCAAAAAAGTGCTTCTCGGGCCCAGCTGAGACCAAACGAATATCAGTGGAACTCCATAGAATATATTTATAGGTCACGCAACATGCTAAGAACTACAAAGGAGGACTTAGCTGAAAACTGGCAAGGAAACGTTTTTCAGTGCTTCCGTTATTACTACCCGCGTAACTGAAGGGAATCGTACTCCACTTGACACAGGACCCTTGATTAATGAAACCACAGGTTCCGACCTTGTCCTTCTCTTAGTACACTGCAGTGGCAGATTCGACCGTAGGTCGAAATTCGCCCAAAACGGCCTCCATAAGCGATAAAAACACAGGAAAAGACAACAGGTGAGGTTTTACAGTCAAACTACTGTAACCGGGGCCACCCAGACAAAGTTAACCAATCACAGGGCAGAACGGGAACAATACATTCCAACATTTTGAATTGAGCCAATCCAATGTCGAGTACAGAACAATGAAATTGCAACTTCTTCATTCGCGATGAATACACTGTCAGATGAATGAAATTTTGTGCGGTTCTACGGCGTGGATTTTCGATTTCAACCCTTTTATCTTTGACAAGTTTTAGCAGTACGATTTGGAAGGAAAATATATGCGAGTCAATAAAGAGAAACTCCAAACTGCGTAAAAACTGGGAATGCGACGGTTGTACAGTATGTTTCCTCGAATAAAAGTGCGTGGCGGATTTGAAATAATCACAGGTCACCAAAGCGTATTATGAGAGTTTGTATGGAGCTGAAATTCGATCGAAAATAATTTTCACTTTTCCTTCGAAAGTTGTAAATAATGTGAAATAAAGTTTAAAACCTCACCTGTTGTCTTTTCCGGTGTTTTTATCGCTTCTGGAAGCTGCTATGGTTCGCCCATAGCAGCTTCCAGAAGCGATAAAAACACCGGAAAAGGCAACAGGTGAGGTTTTTAAACTTTATTTCACATTATTTACAACTTTTCGAAGGAAAAGTGAAACTTATTTTCAATCGAATTTCAGCTCCATACAAACTCTCATAATACGCTTTGGTGACCTGTGATGAAACTAACTTGTACAACATACTTTTCTCTAAACAAACTGGACGATTAAACAATATGTCAAACCTATAATTTTTACTAGAATTAGTCTTCTACTTTACGAAAACGTATAGGATCCTGATTTATGAAATTCTAATTCTTACAGCTCCATCATGACCTACACAACAGCATGTTTATCTGTAAAATAAATTTGTCTCTATAGCATCAACAGAAATATGTTCCTCTAGACTTTTTATGCTTTCTTCGGGTGAAGCTTGTGTCACTATAACACCGGTTTTAACTGTAATACACGGTAAACATTTTAAGAACAAGAAAAAAGAACTAATTTAAACCTTTTCAAGAACTAAAACAGGACTTAATATTTAATGGCTAAAAACAAGAGCAGGAAACTGGCCGCCTTCTGCACTTGTTCCATTAGAGCTATCGTTCGAAGAAGTGAAAGTAAATTGTACTCCTTCGCACTCAACAGGTGTCTGTCCTCGTATTCCGTACCATGACATAGGACCCTTGATATAAGACACAATCTCGTACATCCTACCATCATCTAAACAAACTGGACGATCAAACATTACATCAAAGCCATAATATTCATCAGTCCCGTGTTTTACAGAGAAATATGATTTTGATTGTTGTATCATTGAAGAACCATCTGTTGTATCTTTAACTTCTATGGAAACCGTGTACTCGCCAGCAGCAGAGCCAAAATGCTGAACTCCATGTAGGTTGATAGGCTTGTTGACAGTGAAACAAATGTTGTGTTTTCCTGAGGTGCAGTACCCACAACAACTAGACGGCTGACCTGGCCGACAAATTATCTTATATCTGTGACATCGATGAATAGCACACTCAATCCTTGGGGTTTGTATGAATGATAAAGGAGATGTTAATACACCACTGTAGTGTTTCATCATGTTGCCAATCTCTTTGAAAGTAAGAATGTAAGAATCAA
Organism: Desmophyllum pertusum; assembly: GCA_029204205.1. Taxonomy (NCBI): domain Eukaryota; kingdom Metazoa; phylum Cnidaria; class Anthozoa; order Scleractinia; family Caryophylliidae; genus Desmophyllum; species Desmophyllum pertusum. Next base: position 5,930,869 of record MU825874.1, read on the forward strand.
ATACAACAGAGACAAACTCCTGCTGTGACATCAATGGAAACCTTATCGCTTTCACAATCTCCTCTCCCAGAATTCGTCTCTTCACTGCTTCGCCATTAGTACTTATCACTTCCCTTTCACTTTCTTTTGTTGCCCAGCGATCAACAGCTTTGAACAGTTCCACTTCCTTCACGATCAACCTTTCTCTCTTCACAACAGACTCAACAAGAGATCGCTCAAGTGTAACAAAATCATCTGACGTCAAGGCTTCTTCTGTCTGATCCTCAATCACCTTCCAGCATCGATCTTCCAAATCTTTATCTTCAAATTTCACAGCATGCGGCAGAATACAAAACACGTTTGATCCTTTCAAATTGTTTCGCAGATATTCTGTGCATTTTCCAGCGAGTGAAGGCACCATGTATTTGTTCGCCAAGTACAACACTTGCATCACATTACTTCCGCTCAAATTCACTTGATCGCTGTACAAATAACGAAACAACTCCAACAGACTCTCGTACTCACAGTCAGGCAGTTCAATGCAGTCTGTAGTCTCCGCCAGTTGACCATAGAACATAGCCATGAACACGGGACTGCTGATTGCAAGCATAAACTTGTGAGCTGGGATTACTTTCTTACTTTCACTTTCGCCAGTCGACACTGGAACAACAAATTTCACGTCGCTCAATAACTCGTTGTTGAAAATAAACGTGGCTCTCTCTGCGATAGTTGATCGTTTCGTCTGCCAATTGCAATTCTCTTAACAACGGCCATCCTTCTTTATATCTTCGCAGTTTATATATATTCGATACAGCAATGTTTCAATCGGTGTGGCTTTTCTCGAGTACTCGAAAACGAAAAAGGAAATGACCAGCGGACTCGTAATAAGTGTCACACAGCAGCGTGACCCGTTTCTTGGCGGTCTGTTGCACATTTCAGCAAGTTTTGTTTAACAAATAAAGAAGCCAAAGCCATGTATTATATTGTCATAAAACACGACGGAGATTTGAGAACACGAGCCTGAGAGAGTGTGAGTGTTTCCTATATTTGTCAAATTATGTTCGCGCTGGTAAAACATGAGCAAAACTCGCTCACTGTCAAAACTGAAAACAATTACAACAAGAGGCCAAACATTGCACACGGAGTTGCTAATCTACGAGTATTTACCAAATCGGCAAAATAAATTTTGACTTAAAATTGCTACAATTGTTTTCCTTCAGGAGCCCCTTCTTTGGCACTGGCCGAGATACAGCTTGTGACGTCATACAAGCGATTTCCCGACAACTTCCCCAACCTCGATTCCAGGCTCTCTCTCCTTTTCCTCCCTTGTCGTTGAGTAGAGACTCAACTACCAGGGAGGAAAAGGAGAGAGAGCCTAGAATCGAGGTTGCAACTTCCCTTCTGAATCCTTTTATACTGAACAAATTCAACCTCGTTCCCAGGGCCATCTCCGCTTTCAAGATGGTGGGTGGGCGCGAAGACGACCCTGGCGAAGAGCAGGTCACGTGACCACAAAATTAGCCAATCGCGAGTCCGCCGCCATTTTTAAACAATCAAAATCTCCAATATTTTTGGAGACACGTGACCTGCTCTTCGCCATGGTCTTCTTCGCGCCCACCCGCCATCTTGAAAGCGGATATGGCCCTGGGGACGAGGTTGGAACAAATTCTAGCTGAATTGACAGTGGCGAATTTGGGGGAGCCCCTTCACCTCTAACCTCGCCCCCCCCCCCCCCCCCCCACTTATTCAACCACCAAGAAACGGGTCCATCTGCACTTCACCCTGAAAATTTACCCCAGCTTAAAGGATTCAAATGAAATATTGAGCGAACAAAGTAAGCTTGAGGATTGATAAACAGACTTCATGGCTCAGTGGCAAAGATACAGTTATCATAAAGGTCAAGCCTCAGCTTTTTTTTACCGAAACTTTCATTGCAGCCCCCTTTTTACTGCAAAGATCTCTTTCACTTTCATTGTCAGTTTATCCACAGTTCACATGATTTATTTTTCATACATACTTATATACGATTAATAAATCCTCTTATTATATGGCAAACTGGTCCACGATGAAAAGGAGCATTCTGAGTGGTTCCCTGAGCGGACGAATTTTGCAATACTCGGACCGCTAAGATGGACCGCTCACGAACTCATTTCGCCGAGTTCCTTTTATGAAACATTATAAGCCCATCGAAAAGCTACTCCCCCTGGACAGGATGCTAGCCCATCGCAGGTAGCCCCACAGCTTCCTTCAGGCTCCTATTTACTCCTGGGTGGAGAGGCACAAATCTACATTGATCCCGTTGACAAAGGTATTTCCGCATCTTCACTGATATGGTGCAGTTTGGTGCGTTTAATTTCCGAGTTGCCATTTGACTCTGTTTCAAAACGAGTCCTGGTGCACAACCTTTCATATGGAAATGAGTTTGATTTGCAAGACAATAAACGTGCAACTGAGACTCATTTCCCTATAAAAGGTTATGCACCACGACTCGTTTTGAAACGGAGGCAAAAGCGGGCAACACGGAAATGGCCTATTGCTTGAAATAAACTAAAAACAATAAGAGAGTTTAAAAAAGTGCGCATTCAGGGCTAGAACCCTGCTGGGGAGTTTTTGTACCTTAATCCAAGAGCAAAGCATTCCAGTCTTTTATTGCTCTCGGAAAAAGCTGTTCCCATAAGTATTTTCCTGACAGTGAAACAAATCCAAGGGAAACGACTTCTGGTTCGAGTTATCGGGGTTTTTTAAAATCGAGGGTTCGAGAAATCGGGATTCCACTGTATTTTAACTTCCCTGCATGTTCTAGAAACTTAGTAAATTTCAATAGCCCGTTTTTGAAAAGTTATTTCTTTGTTTGTTCGACTTATACATCCAAATACAACAATTCTGCTTCTACACAAATCAGCAACGTGTTTTGTTAAACAAATTATCTATGAGTAATCTAAAATGGCTGCTGATACTTTGAAGCTTTTGTGCGTTCGAAATATTATACCCCGTTCTAGGAAACGTCTTGAATATGGATACCCTGTTCTAGATCAGGAGTCCCAAAATCACGACCCCGTTGGGCGGCACATACGGCCGTATAGGTAACATACCCGAGTGCCCCCGGGGCTAGGCCCATTCATCTCTGTTATCTGCATGAAGGATTTATATTGATAGGTTTGTTCAAAATTAAACATGAATGAGAAGGCAACACTCTTGATAAAGGAAATTGATGCGAATGGCACAAAGGAAGCACATTTTTCAAGTTTTAAATTTCCCATACGTTTTTAACAAGATTCAGAATTTGGGTCAAGATTATACAGTCGAACCTCTAATACGGACACCAAAGGGACAGCCCAACGTGACCGTGTCAGACCAACCCCGCCTTACGGCCACCCCGTTAATACGATACGGCCACCTCTTTTTGGCCCGGGGAAATCGCACTTAATAATCTCTTGTAAAAAAAACACCTTAATACGGCCACCTCGAGCAACGGCCAGATTTTGCGATCCTTACACTAACTCCGCGGCAGGAGGCCACTAACTCCGCGATGGATTAAATATTGCAAATAATTGACACAGTAACCCCGTATAAGCGGGTTTTCATTGTTTTGACGAATTTGTGTCTCTTTTGGGATCTTCCTGTAAATTGGTTCAGGTTGCCTTTAGTGCTTTAGACTGCGATCTAGATCTTTCGCTCTTCTCACTTCGCTTTTTCCCTATGGGCGGGGGTAAGAGAAGTTCAGGGACTGGACTAACAATGACCCCGTATTACGGCCACCCGGTTATTACGGCCAGTTTTCTGTGGCCCGTAAGTGTCCGTATCCCCGTTAAAACGGGGTTCCACTTTAGTTGCCAAAATCCCTTCCTAATATAAACCAAACATTTTTGAAACGCAAAATTCCTTCCGAAAATAAGAACCCTCCTCCAGCGAATTCGACAAAAATGTCTGTTGATACGTAGCATTAAAACCAACATAGACCCAGGGACCGCGCAGGGGGAGGGGCTTGGGGGTCACTTTTCTAAAACTGAAATAATAATAATACAAATTTCCAAAAGTCATTTCACTAGTTAACGTTCTTTACGGGAAGTTGGTGATAACGTTTTCTTTTTGATCTGCAGTAGTTCGCAACGGACAGAAGTTGCAATGACCATCAGCAAAATAGACGCGATTGCAACTGAACAAATATAACTTTGAGTTGACTGACTTTATGCTATTGAGCAGTTGTATCTTGCGTTTTATAAAGAAACGTTTTTATGACAACATTTTATCGCCATAGATACTTTAAATGAGAATTATACACAGCTCTGGACATCGCGGGACACGGGAATCCTGCGTGATAACCAACAGAGAAGCGCACATGGTAAAATGAGCATAATTAACGATTAAGGCTTCTGGCTGTTGGAAAGAAAATATTTACAAAAATCTCTGATTGCTTTTCGAAAAATAGGCCCGCGAGGCGTGCTCATGGCTACTGCATTTTTTACTCAGAGAATGCGCATACATGTAGCCCATGAGCCGATTAAACGAAATGGGTTAGGGACTCTCACGATTTCAATCAGTAAGTTATATTTTTCTCTACCCAGCAGTCATGAATCCACATCATCCCTTTATAACATGTATACTAGACATACTAGATATAAACATTTCCACGCCAATGGCTTTCGTTTAACTCTCACCAGACCTCTCAATTGATAATATAGGTCAAGACTTCGTTCTTTGAGTTGTCGCCGTTGAGGATAGTGCAGCAACTTTGTTGGTTTTGTTATTTTTTTCTTTGGTGTATTGCATTTGATAACCCTAGCCCTAAGGCAACATCTCTTGCTTTGGCTAACCACACTAAAATAATCAGGCCCGTAGGGCGAGGGATGCCGACAGGTGCGTCCGTGGACCGATGGCTGAAAATAAAGTGAATGAAAAGCTCTAATTCGCTAACTGGTGTAGTCTGGAAATGAAGCCTGAATCAACGAAGATAACATCGAAGGTCCGCCATTTGTAGATTTGCTGGGTGACATATTAAATTTTGGACCAGATCTTGAGATTCTATAAGCTGAATTTAACGTTAACGATAAATTCGACATAAAACCCTCATACGGAATTTTAATCCCCAGGCTCTATCAAAATGAGAGAAGACTGGGTACCCCAATAATGAACTGCAAAAGGGCTCAGCATGTGTGTCAAATGTGTGGTTGGATAAAATGGACCGAACAGAGCCAGAAGTCACTATGAATAGGCTCCGCGATGGGGTGAAAGGAAAAGCGAGCCGCGCGAAGACTGGGAGAGAGAGAAAGGGGCCCTCTCTCTCTCTCCCAGGCTTCGTGCGGCTCGCTTTCACGGAGCCTATTCATAGGCTAGAAGCCCGACGTAACTAATCGAACCAAATCGAACGTTCGATTGATCGAACTGAATCGAACTTAATCGAACCTAATCACGTGAGTAGGTTCGATTAAGTTCGGTAATCGAACAGAATCGAACTCTCGCAAAAAATTTGGAGTAATCGAACGCAATCGAACTTTTGATTAGGTTCGATTAGGTTCGATGGCACGAAATGGTCGACGTTGGATGGCATTCGATTGAAAATGGAGTTGGCATTTTGTTCGGCCGTTAATTAAGAGTAAGCTGATAAAAAATAAATCATGAAATGGAACTACAGTGAAGTGAGATTAATTTCCTATTGTCTGTTGAACGTAATTGTAAGTTGTTCTCACATGCTGAGAGAGACTGTTTAAATATCTGGTATATTTTGAGTCATTTTTAGCCGTTTTTCGATTGTGTTCGATTGAGTTCGATTCGGTTCGATTCGGTTCGATTTGGTTCGGAAATCGAACGTAATCGAACTCTCACACAAATTTTTGGTTCGATTTGGTTCGATTACCGAACTAATCGAACTAAATCGTTCGATTAAGTTCGATTAGGTTCGATTAAGTTCGATTACCGAACGGTTCGATTAGTTACGTCGGGTAGAAGTCACAGAAGAGCGAAACAGAAAGCGAAATAGAAAGTGTGTTTCGACCTGGTTGGGTCTCATCGAAACAGCAGTCCACGGTTGCATTTTTGGCTTTCAGTTTGGACTCTATCATGTCGTTGTCGCTTCTACGTAGTATCAGCCTTGCTCACTTCATTTGAATTTCTATTTCTGGCTGATTTGATCTTTTACAGATCCTACGTATACCAGCAGCATTTTCGTTCGCGGTCCTTTGCTACTTTATTTACTTTCAGTTTTTTTTCGGACCGTAGATCTTCTTTGATCCGATATGCTGTTTATATTTTTCACATGGTTTTGCCCATGTATTCGCTGTGGGATAGTTTATGTCTATCATCACTTTCCTTATCGCGACAACGACATGATATTTCAAATTCTTTGCCGGATGGTCACGCGCTGGCGTTGGCCAATTGGCAAACATTTGAATTTGAGCTCATCTGAGGTCATTACCACGAGCATTCAATAGTCAATTGGCCTCATAGCTGGTTGTTCTATTTTATGCGGCTACACCGTGCTGACGAGACCCAACCAGGTCGAAACAGCTGTCCACCGTTGCATTTTTGGCTTTCAGTTTGGACTCTATCATGTCGTTGTCGCTTTAAGTGTTCTACGTAGTATCAGCCTTGCTCACTTCATTCGAAATAGAAAGGCCGCAGCAAAATCCTGTCAATCGATAGATACCTTTGTCCGTAAATTGTAAATTACATGTCACATAAAGTTTCTTGTTTGTCAAAAAATCCATTGTGAATTTAAAAAGTGCAAGAAATGTTTATGTTTATACCACAGGTAGACCATCCTATGTTTGAGTGGTCAGTGTTTACATTATTCAGGTCACGAACTACAGACTTACTGTGACGGTTGAGATTTGGTTCACAAGTTTAGATTTAAGAGTCAACTTGATCTGTATTATTCAATAGAGTTTAAAATATATGTCAATTAAGTCATGTGTGCTGTGACCCCCCCTACAAACTCTAGACTGCGAGCAGTCGGTCTTTTTGGCGCGAGCGGAAATGTTATAATTATGCAAATTAGGTGAAAAAAACGAGGAGAGATTGGGGAGAGGGAGGAATAGACCTTTATTTTTCCTTCGCACCGCGCCCGCGATTCTCGCGGCTCGCGGCTTCGCCGCTCGCCGCTCGATCGCGCGCGTGCCCTAAAAACATTAGGAAAAGAAAGAGACTGCTCGCAGTCTATACAAACTCGGGAGGCACTCGAAAGTTATACGGACAACGGACACTTTTCCGCTCTCAGTGATACAAAGTTAACCTCGCTTATCTTAGTCTCCCGCGCAGCCGAGAGAATTTTCATTTGTCATGACATGTTTGACAACTGTCTTCCGGTGTTTTGACCCTTGTAGACCTAAACGTTCTCTGCTCACTGTGCTCACACAAAAGTAGCCTGCGTGACAGGCGTAGCACAAAAGTTTCACTTCCTCGGCCTTTATTGCAGTCATTAGACGTTGCTTAATACGGAGGCGTTTCAATCACAGTCAAAACAAAGGGATTTGACTTCACGAAAATAAGAAACCTGAGAAACCGAAAAAAAAAAACCCTGCCAAACTGTCAAAGTTATTTGCCTTTATCTCTGCAAAACCCGACCAATTACACGCCGCAAAATTATTAACATATTATAAATAGACGACGAATTATTACACAAGAATCCATCAAAGAACAGTTCTCATCTTGCTTCCTGCTATAATGTCACGCAAAAAGATGCATTGTGGTAAAAGAAAATCTCGATTTTTCCCCCACTATACACTTATACAGATTAGAACTTGCTCGGTCGCAAATAAGTCACAGAAGCTCACAGAACAGCTATTTGGACAGGTACAACTTATCAATAAAGACGCAACTTAATGACTTACATCCTTTACAAAGAAACCGCAATTCTGTTATCTTATGTCAACACATAGTCTAACGTCACTGTTGTTTTCAACCCAAGATCAACATTCCGTTCTTATCTTTCCTCAACACATGCACACATGCACACAGCAAAACGCTCGACACTACGTACAAGTGACTCAACCATGTAGTGATTCTGTTTGAATCACTCATAAGTACAGTTGCATCAACAGTCTTTCAACTGAACTGAAGCTGTGAATGATCAACCTCAATTGAAAGCGGGCTGGAAAAGGTAATTACATTTCACAGAAATGATAACTAAAACTACTACGTAGATCGAACTTTATGTGTAGACTTGGTACACCACTACAACAGGGTGTCTGAGGATATTTTTTCCTTGACGAAGATAAAGGACAGCAAAAAAAAGCGATTTTGTTTTACTCCGGTTTTTCCGTCGTGACTCACCGCTCAGTTTGAGCAAAGGAAAAAACCCTTTTCAGCTAGGGTACTATAACAACTGTAAATGCTTCAAGTCTATCGTCTCCAAGTCCTCCAAACAGACATTTCAGCCAGCATAGCTGGCAGTTTCGGCGGCCACGCGCGTAGTTTGCCCTCGTTTATGTTCATGGCTTCGGCACGCGCGTATTTTTGCCATCGCGCGCCAACAAAATCGCCAGCTACGCAGCCATGCTGGTCGCTTCGTCTCGCGGCTTCGCTCCGGAGGCAAGGGGGGGGGGGGGGGGGGCACTCCATTATATACGCTATATAGGGTATAACAAACAACAATTTTTGGTCTGGAACAGGGTATCAGTTTCCTAGAAGTTGGCACAAGTATCGTTAATTGTTACTCTCGATTATGTTAGCCCCCCCCCCCCCCCTCACACCGGGCTTCGCTCCTCGCGCGTGACTTGACTCTGCTCATATCATAACTGGAGAGGGTAATTACAGTATACTACACGATTCACGTTTAACGTAACAAATTTCTCAGGTCACTTTTAGCAACACTCTGCTCTCGTAAACTAGCTCGCCGACTTCTCAGTTGCGGACAACAAACTCTGTCCAGTTTATCTACCTTCATGTCATTTTGATCAGTAATTTGAATACAATCACCCACTGTTTTCTTAAAACAACGGAAACTGTGCTCAAATGAGATGATCTTATCTTTCGTCTACATACCAAGATTTAATTGGTCTCGATATATTTCTCACAAACCAAGCAGATAAGTTCGTCTATAATTTTAGAAGATATTTTCATATTAAAATCATTCCGCGTTTTGAAAATATCATTTTGTCACGATGTCCAACGCCAGACTCCCGAAAGCGCGGTGAATTAATTTTTTTCTGCAATCCAGTACGCGGCTTTGATCTTTGTCACAACAGCATTCGCAGCATTCATGCTGACATAACAAAATTCTCAAATCACTTATCACTCATACTCTTAGGGGCGACCCATTTAACTTCTGAGGGGGGGGGTGGAGGATTTGGTATAGGCAAGAATTTTTTTTTTAACCCTTTCATGCTGCAGGAATTTTTTTTCTCGGAGCATTTGTGTGCATGATATTTTTTTCTCCATGTAACATGCTGCAGGATATTTTTTTTTCTGTGTGTATGGGCGGAGGAAAAGTCGCCTTTCCGTTGTGACTGACCTTTGATCGCCATCTCGTTGCTTTTTAATACGTTCAGTAATAATACATATGTATCAATAATACATATTTATTATTACTGAATGTAAAAGCAATGAGATGGTGATCCCTTTCCACTTGCACTGATGAAAGGAGTCAGGCCTTAGGCCTGCTCCTGGACATGCTTTCTCCTTCATTCCATCGTACCACATCCATTGGCCCTGCACACATATCTTGCAGGTATAGTGGTGGCTACCGACAGGCTCGTAGACAGGATTTAGAATGGCGGGGGGGGGGATGCGTTAAGAGTACCAAAGGTGTAATCATATGAGCGCCGAAGGCGCAAGCTTCTAGGGGGGTCCGGGGGCATGCCCCCCGGGAAATTTTGAAAGATTAGGTTGTCTGAGACTACATTTCGTGCGTTTTGAAGGCAGTTTGACATGGAACCGAACGTAAAAACATGAGTATTTCTGGAACTGTTCAGTTAAATTCAAAATGGATTTTTGACAAACAGGAACTTTATGATGAAAGAGTACTAGGAATACATATTGCGGACCTTCGATTAAAGCCAAAGGAGTGAATATTTGGGATGAAGAAAATGACTCGCTTGATGCTGTCTTTCTCGATGAAGACCATATGTAAACACGTTCAAAGCTGCGATTGGTTTGGTTTATTGGATGAACCAGTTGATTCAGACTTCATTTTCAAACTACTACTAGAGCACAAGCACTACTATTTCACTTCTTTTGAACCATCGGTTCACAATAGGTGGACCTCCACAGCCCGTTGATAAGGGAGTACCCCCCCCCCCCCCCCCCTGGGCCACCATCTTGGATTTGACAAAACTGTAGACTGGTACGGTGTAACCACAGCTATAATAATAATTATTAATGTACAGAAAAAGCTATCTGAAGAAGGGAGATGCAAAAATTATTGTAGTTCCAGTTCCCCTCTTGCCCAAATACAGATGCTATTAAAATCCCAACTGCCTGCAGCAGCTGAAGATGAAGTTGAAGTCAGCCCAGTAGTGTCTTGCAGGAATTTTTTTTCGGCCCACTGAACGTGTATGAATTTTTTTTCCGTCAGTGGTCGTGTGCACGAAAATTTTTTTCGTACAAGTTCGCTTGCAGGATATTTTTTTTCAAAATCCTCCACCCCCCCCCTCAGAAGTTAAATGGGTCGCCCCTTATGATTGTCGTCCAGAGGAGGTTGATCACTGACCGCAAAGCATGCTGGTCGTAAATTGTTGCACGCCTCAGTTGCCACTGCAGGTCGAGCTGTGCGGAGCTCCGGAGCTCAAAATCAAAACAATGGGAGTCAGCAAAGAACTCTTAAATTTGCTGAAGCCTATTCAGGAGCGAATACATATAAGTGATTTCAGTGGCAAGACAGCAGGGATCGATGGCTACTGCATCTTACTTAGAAGTATTTCGACTTGCGCTCGAGATTCGGCATTGAAAACCTCGAGGTAAGGATTTTCTCACCTTGGTTTTTATCAATCGATTTGTTATCTTTTTAAAACATAAGCTTACTGCCTTTCTTTTTACCATGCTGTAGGTTTGTGCATTAGAGTACATCCATTTATTGCTGGATAATAACGTAAACCCAGCTGTTGTGTTCGACGGCCATGAACTTCCAGGAAAAGCCGGCGTCGAAGCAAAGCGTAGAGTAAGCTTACCACGAATATATTACGTCTGTTTATATTTATTTTTGTTCTCATCTCGATCGAACTGTGTATTCAAACTCTATTTGGTTAATAACACAGGGACAGAGAAAGTAACGTGAGTGCTGGGCTTCGGCTAGAAGAGAATGGAGAGCTTGAAGCAGCGGAAACGTTTTTCAGAAATGCAGTGGATGTCTCTTCTGAAGTGGGTTCCGAAGTCATCCAGGTGATTTCAATGATTTGTAGTGTGAAATGTACAGCAGTCTGTACAAATAACAATTTTGAATAGGACTTTTTGGACGATCAGTTTTACATTAGGGGGCAATCACACATTGCTTGAGCCCACTTTAATCTAAGAAACAACTGCTAGACATAGATCAAAGTTTATCATGTTGGAATAAGTGAGTACGGAAATTTGTTTAGTATTATAGGTTTTGTGAGTTGCCCCCTCCCCCCCCAGGATCGATCAAAAGTAGAATTTGATTCTTTATGTTGTCATATTAAATACAGACATAAAACATTTTTAAAGGAGTCATAATTTGAAAAAATAATAATAATAAAATTGTTTGTAGATCATCATCATGGACTCAAAATGACAGTTTCAAGTGTTGGTGAGGCCATATCCTGGACCATCCCCTGTTTTCCAGTACTTGCCATTGACTTCAAATCTGCAGTATATTTACTTGATGGGAAGGAAGTACGGGGTCTGATTTAAAAGTGCCATGCTGACCCACTTTCAAACACCAAAGGAAATTGTTTGTACAAAGCAGTGTACAATTCAGTTGAAACTATATGAAACTTCTTCTCACAAGATGGGGAACATGGGAGCATTATCATGTTTCATTCAAAAGTCATGGTGTCTTGTAAAGTCTTCCTTTTGACTGGCAAGTCATTAGCTTGTCGTAATTATGTGCGCCTTTCAATAATGTACAAACTCTTCAAGTTTTGAAGCCGTTGAAGTTAACTTCTGTTTCTTTAGTAGAGTTTGCATGTTTTTTAAAGGCGCAGTAAAAAAGTATATGGAATTGTAATACACATTTGTGTACGTATGAAGACACATTTGTGATTTATTTACAATCATTTGCATAATGCAAGTTACAGCAAGGAGCCCAAAAGTGTGACCACTTTGATTAATTCATTCTTTTGTGAGCACAGACTATCCAATCTAGTTTGCACACATGAAAGAATGTGAATTAATTTAAGTGGTCACACTTTTGATGTTGACTATAATTTTATTCATTCTTGAATCTGGACCATGTGATAAATCACTGCTTTTTAATGGTTCCTGTTATTTATGAAAGCTGTATAAAGAGAGATTTAATATTTTCATCAAAAAGTTAAAAAATATATATTTTAATAATTTATTTATACATTACAGCGCGGACACTCGAACCGTGAACGCTTTGGCTTTATTTTGGCCTTATTTTGACTTTATTTTCACTTATTTTGTATTTTTTTCAGAAAAAAATACAAAATAAGTACAAAATAAGTGAACATAAAGTCAAATAAAGTCAAAATAAAGCCAAAGCGTTCACGGTTCGAGTGTCCATGCTGTAATTAAATATAATTTATCTGACAATAATCCATTTCCCAGGTCTTGGATTGGAATTTGATGATAAATTTATCATACCTACAATTTTTAAAAGATATTTTAAAGTTAATAAAAATAATGAAAATGAATCGCAGTAACATGTTCTTATTAGCTATTTTCTTTTGGCCTTAGCCATTGGGCAACTGACCAATAGATTAATCATATATTACAAATGATTATGCATGATATTCCAGCATAGATCTAATTAATTTCTTGAACTAAAACCGTAAAAAGAGAAATGAGTTTTAAAATTAATAAAATAATATTTTCTTGCATTATATACATGTTTTATCCCATCTATCAAAAAGCAACCACAAGTACAGTGGAACCCCTATCAAGCATCCACCCTCGGGGACAGTATTATACTAATATTAATTGTGGTTGGGTTCGACTGTATACATACAATGTAATCGATGCAAACATGAAGTCTAGGATAATTGAACAGTACTTGTGAAAACCCTTTCCTTGCTGATTACGTTGACACGAACTTTCAAATTTTCACAAAATTCTCCCCAGTCCTTGTGTTTGCATCAGTGTATCTGAGCATGTACACCATTTTCTATTTCTAAAATATAACTCCAAACGATGCCTACATCCTGCATCTACATGTAGAATCAATAACACTTTATACACCAATATAATGTGTCAACATATCCAATTAACAGCCTGTTAAAAAATTTCCTACAAAACTTTGCCCAAAACAGAAATTATAGTGTCTTGACTAACTGCAAAGCGACGTGATCCAAAATCATATGCGATTACGTAATAACTAGTAAAACCGGTTTCTGTACACAACAAAACAAAAATATAAGGTTTCAATGCCACATGGCTGACCAGATGATTTTCACACAGGGTGTGTTATGGCTGACAAGATGATTTTCACACAGGGTGTGTCTTTGAATGATTTCTACACAGAATATGTTTTATTCCATCTAAGGCAACCAAAAATGCAGTATTGATATCTGAAGATTACTTTATATGGTACATGCAAGCATGCACAACAGCATATAGTTCTTGTGCTTTGATGGATTGATCCTGACAATGAAAGCCCACATAATGGGACCATATTGTGGCAATAGATTACCATATCAACCATAACCCTTGGCTTGGATGGCTTGTATTAACTACACTGTATCATATAATGATCTGGGTTCAGAGGTGGCTTTTTACTCTAACATAGTGATCATTATTTGATAAAAAAAATGGGGATCACTGAGCCACATATTTACCTACGAAATACCGAATGGTAACTTGCCATACAATGCAACAGGTTACACTATGACCGTCGTCACAATTTGTTCCCAAATGATAGGTCATTGGAGTACCACATATCAACTGATTTTGGGATAGTCTTGACCAACTTGGAGCCATATTACATGTGTAAAAAGGACATGCTTACACCTGGTCAGGGGGCTTTTGGCAAATGGGCTGATATACCCTATAAGTGGAGGATAATTATTTTTACAGTTGAAGCCCTATTAGGCCACCACCCTCTGGGCAAGTCAGTAGCCGCCTAATTGGCAGCTTAATAGGGGTTCAACACTGTAGTACCAGGTATTTCAAATGTTAAAACAAATAATTACTTTAAACAATTTAACATAATATTATGTGGAACTACAAATAATAAATACTGAAGATAAAAATGTGAAATGGATCCAGAGGGTTGTCCCCTGGGTTGTAATAAATATAAATGACTGCCCCTCTGACTCGAATAAGGTTCTCCTTGAGTACCGCTCCCATCTCGATTTCTTCCTTTAGATTGAGGCTTTCCTGGAGTGTTACCAGAGGGCACACTCCCTCTTTTGGATGCCATTGCAGTCTAAAACGAAAAAACAAGGATTTATCAATGCAATAATACAATGACACAGGACAAAGATATCACAAGGAAACAAAATGGCGGCCAGTGGTAGTCACTCAATGTATCAGGAGTTTAGAAGAAAATATCATCGAATATAGCGGTCCTAACAGTGTAATTATTGGTCAGTTTTTAGACAAACATGAGATGAATATTAACTGCTGCACTTCTCTATTAACGACAAAAATAAAACAACTCAACAATAAAAGCTGTTTTTTAAACCCTCTACTCACTTTCTTTGAAGAATTGTGAGGAAACGGTGAGAGGTGCGATGGGGTGCGCCCCGATTTTTTAAATCTGCCATAATCATAGCATAGATTTTGAAAAAATCGATCGTGTAGAGTGAAACAGAGAAGAAAAAATAAAGCCTATAAATGTGCCATTCGACAGTCTAAAACTGCACAGTGTGACATTGGGTGAAGGAATTTCAAATGTCTTAAACGATAAGAAAGAACGATCTGAATTCAAAGAAACGTTGCATGACTTTGGTTCATGTACTAATCTAACAGTAACAAGCATTTAAAAGGAGATTTAAATTCACATACCTTCAAACTACATGGTTTTCCACGTCGATGTTCTAAAAATCCGTGACAAAATTCGGCAGAAGTTGATTGAAATTTACGCCGCTGTGATTGGCCAATTTTTATCACGTGGTCAGTGATCAACCTCCTCTGATTGTCGTCATACAGTTTAACGATATTTTATCTTTGTTTACACAGCAGCATTCGCGCTGACATAACAGAATCTAAAAATAAATTGCACATCAGATTTTCAAAGAGTTGTAAATTCACGCTAGCATAACAAAATTATTTGGTCCCTCAGTAATACTTTCTTCTCTGACTTCAATCGCAACCCAAGGCTTAACGAATATCACGTTTTACCTGTATAAATTTCATTTATCTCTTGAGTTATCAATTGATCGTTTTATACTGTTTTATCACCCTTTAAACAACTGAAGCTGTGCCGAAATGATTTTCAAAAACTCTGCTCCAGTAAACTATCTCGCCGTCTTCTTTTCGCGGCTTCGCCCTTCGCGCGTGAATGACTCCTTGAAGCCTAGCCAAACAAATACAGCTCCCACATAAACATTACTAACTAGAAAAAAAAATGATCCGTCCTTCTTAGTAAATATCTTAATTTTACCTATTCCCTTTTTAGCAACTTTTATCTTTATTTCAGGAAAGTACAACTCAAACAAATGAATTGTACGAAGGACTCTAAAAGACCGGCGGTTGCTCAACAAAAGCTTCAACAATGTGACTCAATCAAACGCGACCCTGTTCGTGCAGTTGTCAAAGAAATACACCTACGTAAATAAAAACATTTAAAAACAAACGTGTCTTTCATATTTATTTTGCAACGCAATTTCTCTCCTATAGATCACTAAATATGCCAATCTTCTTTTTAAGCATTGCACTTGACACCACTGTCAACGAAGCGAAACAATCGAACAATGCCATATCATGTTCAGTTATTCAAAGAATTGTTACAAAAAAGTCTTACGAAGGAATGTTACAAAAAAGTCTTACGAAGGAATGTTACAAAGAATGCTTCGACGACGACAATAATGGGCACTTGCGCAAGCGCAGTACCCATAAAAATGGACAACTCTCTCTGAATTTAAAGACCAGATAATAAATGTTGATTCTTGTATTAAAAACAGTCGCTTTTATGCGCTGAAAGTTGGTAATTTGCACCACGCTTGTTAATTTTAGATGCATTTCCAGCCATTTCTGTCTTCAGAGGACTCAAATTCACAAGGGGGAGCATGCCCCCTAGATGGCTCACGCTAACGCGTTCGCATTAGCCCTCCAACTCAAAAAAAGTGCTTCTCGGGCCCAGCTGAGACCAAACGAATATGGAACTCCATAGAATATATTTATAGGTCACGCAACATGCTAAGAACTACAAAGGAGGACTTAGCTGAAAACAGGCAAGGAAACGTTTTTCAGTGCTTCCGTTATTACTACCCGCGTAACTGAAGGGAATCGTACTCCACTTGACCCTTGATTAATGAAACCACAGGTTCCGACCTTGTCCTTCTCTTAGTACACTCTCTTAGTACACTACAGTGGCAGATTCGCCCAAAACGGCCCCCATAAGCGATAAAAACACAGGAAAAGACAACAGGTGAGGTTTTAACACTTAAATTCACATTATTTACAACTTTTCGAAGGAAAAGTGAAACTTATTTTCGATCGAATTTCAGCTCCATACAAACTTTACAAACTCTCATATTAAATACGCTTTGGTGACCTGTGATGAAACTAACTTGTACAACATACTTTTCTCTAAACAAACTGGACGATTAAACAATATGTCAAAACTATAATTTTTAAGAATTAGTCTTCTACTTTACGAAAACGTATGGAATCCTGATTTATGAAATTCTAATTCTTACAGCTCCATCATGACCTACACAACAGCGTGTTTATCTGTAAAATAAATTTGTCTCTATAGCATCACAGAAATATGTTCCTCTAGACTTTTTATGCTATCTTCGGGTGAAGCTTGTGTCACTATAACACCGGTTTTGACTGTAATATACCGGTAAACAATTTCAGTTAAGAACAAGAAAAAAGAACTAATTTAAACATTTTCAAGAACTAAAACAGGACTTAATAAAATTAATGGCTAAAAAAAAGAGCAGGAAAACTGGCCGTCTCTTGCACTTGTTCCATTATAGCTAACGTTCGAAGAAGTGAAAGTGAATAGTACTCCTTCGCACTCAACAAATGTCTGTCCTTGTATTCCGTAACCATGACTCAGGACCATTGATATGAGACACAATCTCGTACATCCTACCTTCCTCTAAACAAACTGGACGATCAAACATTACATCAAAGCCATAATAAGTATCAGTCCCGTGTTTTACAGAGGAATATGATTTTGATTGTTTTATCATAGAAGAACAATCTGTGGTATCTTTAACTTCTATGGAAACCGTGTACTCGCCAGCATCAGAGCCAAAATGCTGAACTCCATGTAGGTTGATAGGCTTGTTGACAGTGAAACACATGTTGTGTTTTCCTGAGGTGGAGTACCCCCAAAAAATAGACTGATCTGGCGGACAAATTATCTTATATCTGCGACATCGATGAATAGTACACTCAATCCTGGGGTTTGTATGAATGATAAAGGTATCCGAGATGTTAATACACCACTGTAGTGTTTCATCATGTCGCCAATCTCTTTGAAAGTAAGAATGTAAGAATCGAATACAACAGAGACAAACTCCTGCTGTGACATCAATGGAAACCTTATCGCTTTCACAATCTCCTCTCCAAGAATTCGTCTCTTCACTGCTTCGCCATCAGGAGTTATCCCTTGCCTTTCACTTTCTTTTGTTGCCCAGCGATCAACAGCTTTGAACAGTTCCACTTCCTTCACGTTCAACCTTTCTCTCTTCACAACAGACTCAACAAGAGATCGCTCAAGTGTAACAAAATCATCTGACGTCAAGGCTTCTTCTGACTGCTTCTCGATCACCTTCCAGCATCGATCTTCCAAATCTTTATCTTCAAATTTCACAGCATGCGGCAGAATACAAAACACGTTTGATCCTTTCAAATTGTTTCGCAGATATTCTGTGCATTTTCCAGCGAGTGAAGGCACCATGTATTTGTTCGCCAAGTACAACACTTGCATCACATTACTTCCGCTCAAATTCACTTGATCGCTGTACAAATAACGAAACAACTCCAACAGACTCTCGTACTCACAGTCAGGCAGTTCAATAGAGTCTGTAGTCTCCGCCAGTTGACCATAGAACATAGCCATGAACACGGGACTGCTGATTGCAAGCACAAACTTGTGAGCTGGGATCACTTTCTTACTTTCACTATCGCCAGTCGACACTGGAACAACAAATTTCACGTCGCTCAATAACTCGTTGTTGAAAATAAACGTGGCTCTCTCTGCGATAGTTGATCGTTTCGTCTGCCAATTGCAATTCTCTTTAACAACGGCCATCCTTCTTTATATCTTCGCAGTTTATATATATTCGATACAGCAATGTTTTTGATGTTTCAATCGGTGTGGCTTTTCTCGAGTACTCGAAAACGAAAGAGGAAATGACCAGCGGACTCGTAATAAGTGTCACACAGCAGCGAGACCCGTTTCTTGGCGGTCTGTTGCACATTTGAGCGAGTTTTGTTTAACAAATAAAGAAGCCAAAGGCATGTATTATATTGTCATAAAACACGACGGAGATTTGAGAACACGAGCCCGAGTGTGAGTGTTTCCTATATTTATCAAATTATGTTCGCGCTGGTAAAACATGAGCAAACTAGACTCGTTCACTGTCAAAACTGAAAACAATTACAACAAGAGGCCAAACATTGCACACGGAGTTGCTAATCTACGAGTATTTGCCAAATCAGCAAAACAAATTTTGACTTAAAAATGCTACAATTGTTTTCCTTCAGGAGCCCCTTCTTTGGCACTGGCCGAGATACAGCTTGTGACGTCATACAAGCGATTTTCCTACAACTTCCCTTCTGACTTCCCTTTTATACTGAACAAATTCAACCTCGTCCCCAGGGCCATCTCCGCTTTCAAGATGGCGGGTGGCGCGAAGAAGACCCTGGCGAAGAGCAGGTCACGTGACCACAAAATTAGCCAATCGCGAGTCCGCCGCCATTTTGAAACAATATTTTTGGAGACACGTGACCTGCTCTTCGCCTATTGAATACGAAGCCTCAGCTTTTTTTTACCGAAACTTTCATTGCAGCCCCCCGTTTACTACAAAGATCTCTTTCACTTTCATTGTCAGTTTATCCACAGTTCACATGATTTATTTTTCATACATACTTATATATGATTATTACATCCTCTTATTATATGGCAAACTGGTCCACGATGAAAAGGAGCATTCTGATTGGTTCTCTGAGCGGTCCGAATTTTGCAATACTCGGACCTCTAAGCTGGACCGCTCACGAACTCATTTCGCCGAGTTCCTTTTATGAAACATTATAAGCCCATCGAAAAGCTACTCCCCCTGGACAGGATGCTAGTCCATCGCAGGTAGCCCCACAGCTTCCTTCAGGATCCTATTTACTCCTGGGTGGAGAGGCACAAATCTACATTGGTCCTTGACAAAGGTATTCCCGCATCTTGCTAAGATATGGTGCAGTATTCAATGGGCCATTTCCGAGTTGCCATTTGACTCTGTTTCAAGACGAGTCCTGGTGCACAAACTTTCATATGGAAATGAGTTTGATTTGCAAGACAATAAACGTGCAACTAAAACTCATTTCCCTATGAAAGATTATGCACCAGGACTCGTTTTGAAACGGAGGCAAAAGCGGGCAACACGGAAATGGCCTATTGCTTAAAATAAACTAAAAACAAGAAGAGAGTTTTAAAAAGTGCGCATTCAGGGCTAGAACCCTTAAGAGCAAAGCATTCCAGTCTTTTATTGCTCTCGGAAAAAAGCTGTTCCCATAAGTATTTTCCTGACAGTGAAACAAATCCAAGGGAAACGACTTTGGTTCGAGTTATATTATCGGGGTTTTTTAAAAATCGAGGGTTCGAGAAATCGGTATTCCACTGTATTTAACTTCCTGCATGTTCTAGAAATTTAGTAAATTTCAATAGTCCGTTTTTGAAAAATTTACTACTTTGTCAACCTCGTTCTCAGGGTCTCTCTTCTTCCCGCCAAACGCGATTAATACAACAATTCTGCTTCTACACAAATCAGCAACGTATTTTGTTAAGCAAATTCTCTATGAGTAATCTAAAATGGCTGCTGATACTTTGAAGCTTTCGTGCGTTCGAAATATTATACCCCGTTCTACTTGAGGAAACGTCTCGCCATGGATACCCCGTTCTCCCGGGGTGTCTAATCGAACAAAATCGAACAGAAAACCAATCGAACACCAATCGTTCCCAGATCCTCCGTTTCTTTTGGTCACCGTACTCGGCGAAACTGACACACGGTCGTCCACACGGCCACAACATTTTAAAAAAACCGCGTAGCTCTGGGGACGAGAATGGGGCTAGGCCCATTCATCTCTGTTATCTGAAGGATTTATATTGGAGACAGGCGAAAACGATTTAAACTTGATAGGTTTGTTCAAAATTAAACATGAATGAGAAGGCAACACTTCTTGACAAAGGAAATTAATGTCAATGGCACAAAGGAAACACATTTTTCAAGTTTTAAATTTCCTATACGTTTTAACGAGATTCAGAATTTGGGTCAAGACTATATAGTGCGTTTTCACCAAAATAACAAGATCGTTTTGCGTGCATCAAAAACATCTACAAACGCAGAGATTGTAGAGTAGGTGAAAATAAATATATTCCCCAAATTTTAACTTGGCAGTGTTCATTGCAACGAACTGAGTTATCGGGAAAACAATATTCGGAAAATTACAGAGCTTAGTATGGGTCCGCCATATTGGTGTACCAGTTTGGAACACCAATATGGCGGCCAAAAATGTCAGCGAGAAGAAAAAAGATTTTGCTTCCAAAGTCATGAGTTTTAGTTCGGAATGCTTTAGTTAAAACTGAAATAATAATAATAAAAATTTCCAGAAGTCATTTCACTAGTTAACGTTGTTTACTGGAAGTTGGTGATAACGTTTTCTTTTTGATCTGCAGTAGTTCGCAATGGACAGAAGTTGCAATGACCATCAGCCAGTAGACGCGATTGCAACTTTGAGTTGACTGACTTTATGCTATTGAGCAGTTGTATCTTGCGTTTTATAGAGAAACGTTTTTATGACAACATTTTATCGCCATAGATATTTTAAACTGAGAATTATACACAGCTCTGGACATCGCGGGACAACGCGGGAGTCCTGCATGTATGATAACCAACAGAGAAGCGCACATGGTAAATTGAAATGAGCATAATTAACGATTAAGGCTTCTGGCTGTTGGAAAGAAAATATCTAAAAAAATCTCTGATTGCTTTTCGAAAAATGGACAACTCTCTCTGAATTTAAAGACCAGATAATAAATGTTGATTCTTGTATTAAAAACAGTCGCTTTATGCGCTGAAAGTTGGTAATTTGCACCACGCTTGTTAATTTTAGATTCATTTCCAGCCATTTCTGTCTTCAGAGGACTTAAATTCACAATTTTCCCGGGGAGCATGCCCCCCTACTCCCCCTAGATGGCTCACGCTGACGCGTTCGCATTACTACTCCAACTCAAAAAAGTGCTTCTCGGCCCAGCTGAGACCAAAACGAATATCAGTGGAACTCCATAGAATATATTTATAGGTCACGCAACATGCTAAGAACTACAAAGGAGGACTTAGCTGAAAACAGGCAAGGAAACGTTTTTCAGTGCTTCCGTTATTACTGCCCGCCGTAACTGAAGGGAATCGTACTCCACTTGACACAGGACCCTTGATTAATGAAACCACAGGTTCCGACCTTGTCCTTCTCTTAGTACACTGCAGTGGCAGATTCGACCGTAGGTCGAAATTCGCCCAAAACGGCCTCCATAAGCGATAAAAACACAGGAAAAGACAACAGGTGAGGTTTTAACACTTTATTTCACATTATTTACAACTTTTCGAAGGAAAAGTGAAACTTATTTTCGATCGAATTTCAGCTCCATACAAACTTTACAAACTCTCATAATACGCTTTGGTGACCTGTGATGAAACTAACTTGTACAACATACTTTTCTCTAAACAAACTGGACGATTAAACAATATGTCAAAACTATAATTTTTACTAGAATTAGTCTTCTACTTTACGAAAACGTATAGGATCCTGATTTATGAAATTCTAATTCTTACAGCTCCATCATGACCTACACAACAGCATGTTTATCTGTAAAATAAATTTGTCTCTATAGCATCACAGAAATATGTTCCTCTAGACTTTTTATGCTATCTTCGGGTGAAGCTTGTTTCACTATAACACCGGTTTTGACTGTAATACACGGTAATAATTTTAAGAACAGAAAAAAAAAAAGAACTAATTTAAACATTTTCAAGAACTAAAACAGGACTTAATATTTAATGGCTAAAAACAAGAGCAGGAAACTGGCCGCCTTCTGCACTTGTTCCATTAGAGCTATCGTTCGAAGAAGTGAAAGTAAATTGTACTCCTTCGCACTCAACAGGTGTCTGTCCTTTTCTTCCGTACCATGACATAGGAACCACTGATATAAGACACAATCTCGTACATCCTACCTTCATCTAAACAAACTGGACGATCAAACATTACATCAAAGCCATAATAATTTATCAGGCTCGCGTTTTACAGAGGAATATGATTTTGATTGTTGTATCATTGAAGAACCATCTGTTGTATCTTTAACTTCTATGGAAACCGTGCACCCACGACCTTCAGAGCCAAAATGCTGAACTCCATGTAGGTTGATAGGCTTGTTGACAGTGAAACACATGTTGTGTTTTCCTGAGGTGAAGTAACTCCAACTAGACTGACCTGGCCGACAAATGAACTTATATCTGTGACATCGATGAATAGCACACTCAATCCTTGGGATTTGTATAAATGATAAAGGAGATGTTAATACACCACTGTAGTGTTTCATCATGTCGCCAATCTCTTTGAAAGTTAGAATGTAAGAATCAAATACAACAGAGACAAACTCCTGCTGTGACATCAATGGAAACCTTATCGCTTTCACAATCTCCTCTTCAAGAATTCGTCTCTTCACTGCTTCGCCATCAGGAGTTATCCCTTGCCTTTCACTTTCTTTTGTTGCCCAGCGATCAACAGCTTTGAACAGTTCCACTTCCTTCACGTTCAACCTTTCTCTCTTCACAACAGACTCAACAAGAGATCGCTCAAGTGTAACAAAATCATCTGACGTCACGGCTTCTTCTGTCTGCTTCTCGATCACCTTCCAGCATCGATCTTCCAAATCTTTATCTTCAAATTTCACAGCATGCGGCAGAATACAAAACACGTTTGATCCTTTCAAATTGTTTCGCAGATATTCTGTGCATTTTCCAGCGAGTGAAGGCACCATGTATTTGTTCGCCAAGTACAACACTTGCATCACATTACTTCCGCTCAAATTCACTTGATCGCTGTACAAATAACGAAACAACTCCAACAGACTCTCGTACTCACAGTCAGGCAGTTCAATAGAGTCTGTAGTCTCCGCCAGTTGACCATAGAACATAGCCATGAACACGGGACTGCTGATTGCAAGCACAAACTTGTGAGCTGGGATCACTTTCTTACTTTCACTATCGCCAGTCGACACTGGAACAACAAATTTCACGTCGCTCAATAACTCGTTGTTGAAAATAAACGTGGCTCTCTCTGCGATAGTTGATCGTTTCGTCTGCCAATTGCAATTCTCTTTAACAACGGCCATCCTTCTTTATATCTTCGCAGTTATATATTCGATACACTCATATGTTTCAATCGGTGTGGCTTTTTCTCGAGTACTCGAAAAAGAGGAAATGACCAGCGGACTCGTAATATGTCACACAGCAGCGTGACCCGTTTCTTGGCGGTCTGTAGCACATTTGAGCGAGTTTTGTTTAACAAATAAAGAAGCCAAAGCCATGTATTATATTGTCATAAAACACGACGGAGATTTGAGAACACGAGCCTGAGTGTGAGTGTTTCCTATATTTGTCAAATTATGTTCGCGCTGGTAAAACATGAGCAAAACTCGCTCACTGTCAAAACTGAAAACAATTACAACAAGAGGCCAAACATTGCACACGGAGTTGCTAATCTACGAGTATTTGCCAAATCAGCAAAATAAATTTTGACTTAAAAATGCTACAATTGTTTTCCTTCAGGAGCCCCTTCCTTGGCACTGGCCGAGATACAGCTTGTGACGTCATACGAGCGATTTTCCGACAACTTCCCCAACCGTCCCCCAACCTCTCCCCAACCTCGATTCCAGGCTCTCTCTCCTTTTCCTCTCTACTCAACGATCCTCGACGATCCTCAACGACGACAAGGGAGGAAAAGGAGAGAGAGCCTGGAATCAAGGTTGCAACTTCCCTTCTGACTTCCCTTTAAACCTTTTTATACTGAACAAATTCAACCTCGTCCCCAGGGCCATCTCCGCTTTCAATTTCAATTTCAATTAGCCAATCGCGAGTCGCAATATTTTTGGAGACACGTGACCTGCTCTTCGCCAGGATCTTCTTCC
Organism: Desmophyllum pertusum; assembly: GCA_029204205.1. NCBI lineage: Eukaryota > Metazoa > Cnidaria > Anthozoa > Scleractinia > Caryophylliidae > Desmophyllum > Desmophyllum pertusum. Next base: position 5,955,494 of record MU825874.1, read on the forward strand.
GCGCCCACCGCCATCTTGAAAGCGGAGATGGCCCTGGGGGACGAGGTTGGAACAAATTCTAGATGATTGACAGTGGCGGATTTGGAGGAGCCCCCCACTTATTCAACCACCAAGAAACGGGTCCATCTGCACTTCACCCCCAACTGGTTACTGGATCCGCCCCTGAAAATTTACCCCAGCAGAATGACTTAAAGGATTCAAATGAAATATTGAGCGAACAAGTAAGCTTGAGGATTGATAAACAGATTTCATGGCTCAGTGGCAAAGGTACACTACAGGTATCATAAAGGTCAAGCCTCAGCTTTTTTTTTAACCGAAACTTTCATTGCAGCCCCCCGTTTACTGCAAAGATCTCTCAGTTTCACTTTCATTGTCAGTTTATCCACAGTTCACATGATTTATTTTTCATACATACTTTATATACGATTAATACATCCTCTTATTATATGGCAAACTGGTCCACGATGAAAAGGAGCATTCTGATTGGTTTCCCTGAGCGGTCGAATTTTGCAATACTCGGAACGCTAAGATGGACCGCTCACGAACTCATTTCGCCGAGTTCCTTTTATGAAACATTATAAGCCCATCGAAAAGCTACTCCCCCTGGACAGGATGCTAGTCCATCGCAGGTAGCCCCACAGCTTCCTTCAGGCTCCTATTTACTCCTGGGTGGACTAGGCACAAATCTACATTGGTCCTTGACAAAGGTATTCCCGCATCTTGACGTATACATGACGTATTATACGCAGTACAGACAGTACAGTACAGACCCACGGCCAAATGGAAATCTAGTTGTTTACAATTAAATTGTGTACTATATATTTTTGTCGATTCAAATAAAACTAAAAAATACTTCGGACAACACAGCTAGCCGACAGTTACCTTAAACGGCTAAAATAAACTACGGCCTTAAGTCACAACAGTTATCCTGATACTTAGCTGACGAGCCGTAGGCCGAGATGGCTACAATCAGGCGATTGAGCAGGATAATTGTTTTATCATCCACTGACAAACTGAAAAGTGAAAACCAAAACATAAAAACTGAAAACCACAAAGTAAAAAGTGTAAACCAAAAACATAACAAAGTGAAAACCAAAACCGGCATAAAAAGTGAAAAACCAAAAAATAATAAGTGAAAACAAAAAGTAAAACTGAAAACCAAAAAGTAAAAAGTGAAAACCAAAAGTAAAAAGTGAAAACCAAAAAGTAAAAAGTGAAAACCAAAAAATAAAAAGTGAAAACAAAAAGTAAAACTGAAAACCAAAACGTAAAAAGAGAAAACAAAAATTAAAAGTGAAAACAAAAATGGTTGGTGGACCCTTCTGGGCTGCCGTAGTTTTCCTTCAAGGAGCCCCTTCTTTGGGCACTGTCCCGAGATACAGATTGTGAACGTCATACAAGCGATTTTCCGACAACTTCCCTTCAAACTTTCCCTTTTATACTGAACAAATTCAACCTCGTCCCCAGGGCCATCTCCGCTTTCAAGATGGCGGGTGGGCGCGAAGAGACCCCGGCGAAGAGCAGGTCACGTGACCACAAAATTAGCCAATCGCGAGTCCGCCGCCATTTTGAAACAATATTTTTGGAGACACGTGACCTGCTCTTCGCCTATTGAATACGAAGCGCTCAGCTTTTTTTTACCGAAACTTTCATTGCAGCCCCTCCGTTTACTGCAAAGATCTCTTTCACTTTCATTGTCAGTTTATCCACAGTTCACATGATTTATTTTTCATACATACTTATATATGATTATTATATCCTCTTATTATATGGCAAACTGGTCCACGATGAAAAGGAGCATTCTGATTGGTTTCTCTGAGCGGTCCGAATTTTACAATACTCGGACCGCTAAGATGGACCGCTCACGAACTCATTTCGCCGAGTTCCTTTTATGAAACATTATAAGCCCATCGAAAAGCTACTGCCCTGGACAGGATGCTAGCCCATCGCAGGTAGCCCCACAGCTTCCTTCAGGCTCCTATTTACTCCTGGGTGGAGAGGCGACAAATCTACATTGATCCTTGACAAAGGTATTCCCATCTTCACTGATACGGTGCAGTTTAATGTGCGATAGGCCATTTCCGAATTGCCATTTGCCTCTGTTTCAAAACGAGTCCTGGTGTACATCGCTTTCATATGGAAATGAGTTTGATTTGCAAGACAATAAACGTGCAACTAAAACTCATTTCCCTATAAAAGGTTATGCACCAGGACTTGTTTTGAAATGGAGGCAAAAGCGGGCAACACGGAAATGGCCTATTGCTTAAAATAAACTAAAACAATAAGAGAGTTTAAAAAAGTGTGCATTCAGGGCTAGAACCCTTAAGAGCAAAGCATTCCAGTCTTTTATTGTTCTCGGAAGAAAGCTGTTCCCATATAGTTATTTCCTGATGGGCTACGATGAATAAAACATGCAGATGTTGTCACATTGTCTTGTGGAATAGTGCTCTAGCTGGAATACGTAGATACCTGGGTGTCTGGAGCACCGAATGGCCTTTCACTACACCGAATAGAATCTCGTGCGATGACATTTACGACGCGATTCTAATGAGGGCCGCCTTAGGCAATTTTATTTTTTTAACGCCCACTTCAAGATGACGGTGTTTAGACTTTTTCTACAAAAAATCAGAACATGAATTGAGTTGATTCGAACTCACAGTAACCCGATTCCCTAGCACAACACAATCGCACCGCTAGCTGCACGAACCACTCATTTGTAAGGCAGTACCATGCTCTCATCATAAATTCCAACCACTGTTTAACCCCAAACAGTACACCTATGGTTAACTTCAAATTCTAAACTATTGTTTAACCTGAAACATTATATTCAGTTTGCTGAAAAAAATTGCAAAACGTAAATGGCCGCCATCTTGAAGTGGGCGTAAAAGGCCCTCCCTAGGTCAAACGCCTTTTTCACGGGTGTAGTTATTCTGCGCGCCATTTACGGCTTCCACCGTTTTATGTCTTTCACAAGATAAAGATCCTATGCTGCCGAGACATATTCCACACGAGCCGGGGTACACTCTAATGCTTTATATGCCCGTGATTTGACTTCTTCTCATTGGCTCGGAGACCCAGGGGCAGTTAGTGGGGGCGAGGGAAAGTCGAAACCGGCTACTTTTCTTTGTTGTCGATTTTTTTCCCGGCCGTTTCGATTTTCCCTCGCCTCCACTAACTGCCCCTGGGTCTGCCAAAGATGACTTCTTCTGTGTAATTTGAGAGGTTTCTACGCAAAAAAGCCCAGTGCGCGAGTTGCCTTGCAGGTGATATTTTTGATGTGGTGATGTCATTTCATGCCCGATTGCAATTCAACTCCCAACCTCGTTCCCAGGGTCTACTGCTTTCAAGATGGCGCCTGTTGGACACCTTTCTCGAAACAGTGGATATGGCGCACGTGTTTTCACATAACCTGATGCAAACACGAGAGACAGTTTTGGGAGAATTCGAAAGTTGCGGCTCGGGTTTACGTACCAGTGCTTTCGTAAACAAGAAGCGTCCGGGTAGTAGGGTAGTTGTGTTGTGTTTCTTGGGCAAGACATGACCTGCGTAGCCTGCTCAGGGCGCTGGAGTAAAATGAAGCCCGAGTTGGAGGGGTGCGCGTGAGAGGAAGAAACCACGCGTTCTTCTCTCACGCGCGCCCTAAAAAAACTCGCGCTCTTCTCCACTCAGTTGTTCGACTCCAAGATAAAGGATGATCCATGGATTCGAGGGATTTTACCCTTAATAGCGTATTGGCTATATACAAGAGAGGATGATCTAAGAGAAGCATTCCCCATACACGGGTCTCTTCCAATGATATTTTTTGGAAATCTCCGTTATATTACGGACACCCGCTATATCCCAGTCAGTACCTTCCGGCATTGTCGCCTTTTGGACAGCCTTTCTCGGTCGGAGACGGGACTGAGCCCGCGGTGTTCGTCCCGAAGTTACCACCAAGCAACATGACGTATTTGTTGGCGCGATTGCTTTCGGAGTACTCGTGAGTGCATCGGATCAAAAGGTTCGGAAACTCTTCGAGTGCTTCCACGAAGATTTGCCAAAAACCGGCACTTGTTCCCCGACTGTTCTGGAAACAGCTGTAATATTTAAACATTTACCAGATAGATAGAAACAAAGACAAACAACACATAAGGATATGAGATGGTATAAATTTTTTGACAAGCGTCAGTAACTCTAATAATATTTACAACAATGGCGAATGAACATCTATTCCGCGAACGCGAATTTTAATTTCACGTAACGGGGCTTATGATGCGCAGAAATAAGCGGACTTTGCTACTTTGTCAAAAACTAAACAGATACGAGAACCTGCTACCAAAATACACAGTGCACGTAAACCTAAGGAACACTTTTCTCGCAATTAAATAGAAGAAGTAAGTGAGCTTTTTCACTGATCAAATTTGAGGTACGTACTCGCATTTTCAGTTTTCCATACATTTGTCTGTAAATGTTTCCTCGTACTGAGTGAATTGTTTTTTCAGAAGTATGAAAAACTGGAAACCCAGCTGTCCACTTCCATCACATCTACATCCCTCAATTTCGATCAGTAAATGAAAACAACTCAGACGAGGGATACACAGAAAAGGGTAGCCTGAGATCAGGGCTGGACGCCCCAGTCCGCGCCCGGCGATTTTCTCTCGGAGCCGAGTACTCGGAGCCTGATCTTAGGCTACAGAAAAGGGCGCGAATGTGTTTCACTGTTAAAATTGGAATGTTTTTCGTCAGTACCCTGCCAGCAGAGCTTTTCAGTCTCCCAGAAACTCGTGAAGTGCGCTTTTGAAGACAATCACTTGAAGACCTAAGCATCTGACGTTATACAAGTACTTATTGTGCTGTCACCAAAGCAGGCCACCTTATTTCTTAGTACAGAAAACGAACCTCCACTGTTAAAGGGCCACCTCTGTAACGGCCACAATTTTTCGTCCCATCCACTCTTACTGAAACGAGAAACGAAGCCAGCGATTGCTGATTACAAACTCTTTTGACATTCTCGCAGTTATTCGTAATTCACAAAAACTGTTCAAGTGGGGCAACACAGAATTGTTCAAACGCAAACCAGATATCTGCATGAGCATGCTCAGAATGGAAAATGCGACCAAATGTTCAAAACACCTCTGTGACACCTTTCATTCTTCTTGCAGGATTTGTGCTTGTTGTTGTTGTTGTTGTTAAGCTACTTGACTCTAACATCAATCACATCTTCATCTTCCATGTCCAATTGGACTGGCGTTTCACCTCCTTTCAGCTCTTCTCCATCGAAACTGAACTTGAGTCTTGAACGCGGAAGCTTTCTAATTCGCAATAGGCTGTCATGAGCTTCTCTAACGGGTCGGTCTGAAAACGAAACGTAAGGATCCAGTGAATTACTCGTTTACGTAAAATTTAACCTAAGCTACCACAACGCATAGCAAACGACTTTTACTGCAGTATAGAGCGGTTTTCAATTGACTGTCGAAAGTAAAACCGAATTGCTTCGGTTTTGCTTCACTACGCTCTGTGATTGGTTAAAAAATTTCCGCCACCTACTCAACCAATCAGATGCAAACGCAAAACCAATCGTGACATGGTCACACGCGTTTTCCCGCACTTGGCGCCGGTTACGTGTATTTGCTTAGAGTTTTCGTTGGTTCGTTTTTGTTGTTTACGTTTGCTGTGATTGACCATTGTAATTGGTTTGGTTTTATGACACTCAATTGAACACCGTTCGACTTGGCAAACGCTTTTACTGATCAAATTTGAGATACGTAGCTGTGCTAGAAAGCGTTTTGTCGCGTTTTCACTTTTTCTATACATTTGTCTGTAAATTTTGTGATTGCTTTCATTGGGTTTTTGTTTTTACGACAAAATCCAATGTTTTTGCATTTGCTGTACTCAAAAATCAGATCAAACAAGCTGGGTTTTTTTTCAACCAATAGGAAGCCAAAACCAATTGTGACTACGCGCGTTTTCCCGCGCTTCAGCGCCGGTTGCATGTTTTTGTTTTCAGTTCTGATTGGTTCATTGCGTTATTGGCGTTTGTTCTGATTGGTCTGTTAGTTTACTGACAGTCATTATACACACTGCTCTAACAGTCTGTGGACATTCTCTGTCTCCCCAATCTAATTTTGCGGGAAGGAGGCTGATAGTACACACGCTATAATCTAAATAAAAAATCAGTTTTGATTAATAATAATATTACCTTTGATATTTGAAATGTTTTCTTGAGTCAGAATCATTCCCTTGGAACTTTTATTTCAATGTTATTTTCTTCGTCCTCATCCACTTCGTCTGTCACCGTAGGTGCATCCACAACCACGCATTCTAGAGAGACACATCAGTTATGTTTACATAAAGTTGTTCAGGTCACCTTGCCAAAGTGGCCCACATTGCCAGAGCTTATCCCGGTTTCTTTTTCATGAAGCAACTAGGAGTATTGCTACTACCCTCCTGGATGGGATGCTAGTCCAATACAGGTTACAACTCAACGATTTGTCAGGTTGCCCTAACAGAGCAAGATTGAGAGAGAGGCACTGTGAGGGTAAAGTGTCTTGCCTAAGAACACAAACAGTGACCCTGGCCAGCACTCAACTCCAGACCGCTCGATCTAGAATCCAACAAGGTCACTGCACCACTTACTGCACCACCTTGTAGAAGCAACCATTTTAATATGGGGAACCCAGGAAGGGGATGGGTGGGGAGAAGGAAGGTTGCGATGACCGCGATAGGTTGTACAGCTTCCAATGAAAGGCGAAAACTGTGAATTGACACCAACCCTGGAGGTTGAAGGGAAGTGAAAATACCAAACAACAAAGAGAAGAGATGGCGGGTTGGGCGCGAAGCGACCCGGCGAAGAGCAGGTCACGTGACCACAAAAAGCGGAGATGGCCCTGGGGACGAGGTTGAATTGACATTGGCGGATTTGGGGGAGCCCCTTCACCTCTAACCTCGCCCCCTCACCTCGCCCCCCCCCCCCCCCCCCTCATCATACATACTACGTATATATGATTATTACATTCCTCTTATTATATGGCAAACTGGTCCACGATGAAAAGAAGCATTCTGAGTGGTTCTCTGAGCGGTCCGAATTTTGCAATACTCGGACCGCTAAGATGGACCGCTCACGAACTCATTTCGCCGAGTTCCTTTTATGAAACATTATAAGCCCATCGAAAAGCTACTCCCCCTGGACAGGATGCTAGCCCATCGCAGGTAGCCACCACAGCTTCCTTCAGGCTCCTATTTACTCCTGGGTGGAGAGGCACAAATCTACATTGGTCCTTGACAAAGGTATTCCCGCATCTTGCTAAGATATGGTGCAGTTTGGTGCGTTTAGGCCATTTCCGAGTTGCCATTTGACTCTTTTTCTAGACGAGTCCTGGTGTACATCGCTTTCATATGGAAATGAGTTTGATTTTGCAAGACAATAAACGTGCAACTGAAACTCATTTCCCTATAAAAGGTTATGCATCAGGACCCGTTTTGAAACGGAGACAAAAGCGGGCAACACGGAAATGGTCTATTTCTTAAAATAAACTAAAAACAATAAGAGAGTTTAAAAAAGTGTGCATTCAGGGCTAGAACCCTGCTGGAGAGTTTTTTGTATCTTAATCCAAGAGCAAAGCATTCCAGTCTTTTATTGCTCTCGGAAAAAATCTGTTCCCATAAAGTATTTTTCCTGACAGTGAAAACAAATCCAAGGGAAACGACTTTTGGTTCGAGTTATATTATCGGGTTTTTTTTAAAAATCGAGGGTTCGAGAAATCGGGATTCCACTGTATTTTAACTTCCCTGCATGTTGTAGAAATTTAGTAAATTTTCAATAGCCCGTTTTTGAAAAGTTATTTCTTTGTTTGTTCGACTTATACATCCAAATACAACAATTCTGCTTCTACACAAATCAGCAACGTGTTTTGTTAAACAAATTCTCTATGAGTAATCTAAAATGGCCGCTGATACTTTGAAGGTTTCGTGCGTTCGAAATATTATACCCCGTTCTAGGAAACGTCTTGAATAAGGATACCCCGTTCTAGATCAGGAGTCCCAAAATCACGACCCCGTTGGGCGGCACATACGCCGTATATAGGTAACATACCCGAGTGCCCCCCGGGGCTAGGCTAGTCCAGTCCCTGAAACTCTCTCTTTACCCGCCCTATATAGGGTCTGAACCCAGCGGGAGTCCCTATGGGGCGGGGGTAAGAGAGAGTTCAGGGACTGGACTATAGGGCTAGGCCCATTCATCTCTGTTATCTGAAGGATTTATATTGGGACGGAGACAGGCGAAAACGATTTAAACTTGATAGGTTTGTTCAAAATTAAACATGAATGAGAAGGCGACGCTTCTTGATAAAGGAAATTAATGCGAATGACACAAAGGAAGCACATTTTTCAAGTTTTAAATTTCCCATACGTTTTAACAAGATTCAGAATTTGGGACAAGATTATACAGTCGAACCTCTAATACGGACACCAAAGGGACAGCCCAACGTGACCGTGTCAGACCAACCACGCCTTACGGCCACCCCGTTAATACGATACGGCCACCTCTTTTTGGCCCGGGGAAATCGCACTTAATAATCTCTTGTAAAAAAAACCTTAATACGGCCACCTCGAGCAAACGGCCAGATTTTGCGATCCTTACACTAACTCCGCGGCAGGAGGCCACTAAACTCCGCGATGGATTAAATATTGCAAATAATTGACACAGTAACCCCGTATAAGCGGGTTTTCATTGTTTTGACGAATTTGTGTCTCTTTTGGGATCTTCCTGTAAATTGGTTCAGGTTGCCTTTAGTGCTCTAGACTGCGATCTAGATCTTTCGCTCTTCTCACTTCGTGACTCACTTCCGCTCGGCCCATACTCCCGCTCGCTCGCGCTTCGCGCTCGATATCAGAAAAAAAGAGGGACTGCTCGCAGTCTATTAGTGCTCGTTCAGTCGCTTTTGTTGTACATTTTTACAATGACCCCACAATGACCCCGTATTACGGCCACCCGGTTATTTACGACCAGTTTTCTGTGGCCCGTAAGTGTCCGTATCCCCGTTAAAACGGGGTTCCACTTTAGTTGCCAAAATCCCTTCCTAATATAAACCAAACATTTTTGAAACGCAAAATTCCTTCCGAAAATAAGAACCCCTCCTCCAGCGAATTCGACAATAATGTCTGTTGATACGTAGCATTAAAACCAACATAGACCCAGGGACCGCGCAGGGGGAGGGGCTTGGGGGTCACTTTTCTAAAACTGAAATAGTAATAATAAAAATTTCCAGAAGTCATTTCACTAGTTAACGTTGTTTACTGGAAGTTGGTGATAACTTTTTCTTTTTGATCTGCAGTAGTTCGCAACGGACAGAAGTTGCAATGACCATCAGCAAAGTAGACGCGATTACAACTGAACAAATATAACTATGAGTTGACTGACTTTATGCTATTGAGCAGTTGTATCTTGCGTTTTATAGAGAAACGTTTTTATGACAACATTTTATCGCCATAGATACTTTAAACTGAGAATTATACACAGCTCTGGACATCGCGGGACACGGGAGTCCTGCGTGATAACCAACAGAGAAGCACACATGGTAAACTGAAATGAGCATAATTAACGATTAAGGCTTCTGGCTGTTGGAAAGAAAATATCTAAAAAAATCTCTGATTGCTTTTCGAAAAATGGACAACTCTCTCTGAATTTAAAGACCAGATAATAAATGTTGATTCTTGTATTAAAAACAGTCGCTTTTATGCGCTGAAAGTTGGTAATTTGCACCACGCTTGTTAATTTTAGATTCATTTCCAGCCATTTCTGTCTTCAGAGGACTTAAATTCACAATTTTCCAGGGGGAGCATGCCCCCCTACTCCCCCTAGATGGCTCACGCTGACGCGTTCGCATTAGCCCTCCAACTCAAAAAAGTGCTTCTCGGGCCCAGCTGAGACCAAACGAATATCAGTGGAACTCCATAGAATATATTTATAGGTCACGCAACATGCTAAGAACTACAAAGGAGGACTTAGCTGAAAACAGGCAAGGAAACGTTTTTCAGTGCTTCCGTTATTACTACCCGCGTAACTGAAGGGAATCGTACTCCACTTGACACAGGACCCTTGATTAATGAAACCACAGGTTCCGACCTTGTACACTACAGTGGCAGATTCGACCGTAGGTCGAAATTCGCCCAAAACGGCCTCCATAAGCGATAAAAACACAGGAAAAGACAACAGGTGAGGTTTTAACACTTTAATTCACATTATTTACAACTTTTCGAAGGAAAAGTGAAACTTATTTTCGATCGAATTTCAGCTCCATACAAACTTTACAAACTCTCATAATACGCTTTGGTGACCTGTGATGAAACTAACTTGTACAACATACTTTTCTCTAAACAAACTGGACGATTAAACAATATGTCAAAATTATAATTTTTAAGAATTAGTCTTCTACTTTACGAAAACGTATAGGATCATGATTTAGTGAAATTCTAATTCTTACAGCTCCATCATGACCTACACAACAGCATGTTTATCTGTAAAATAAATTTGTCTCTATAGCATCAACAGAAATATGTTCCTCTAGACTTTTTATGCTTTCTTCGGGTGAAGCTTGTGTCACTATAACACCGGTTTTAACTGTAATACACAGTTAACATTAAACAAGAAAAAAGAACTAATTTAAACCTTTTCAAGAACTAAAACAGGACTTAATAAAATTAATGGCTAAAAAAAAGAGCAGGAAACTGGCCGCTTACTGCACTTGTTCCATTAGAGCTACTGTTCGAAGAAGTGAAAGTGAATACTCCTTCGCACTCAACAGATGTCTGTCCTTGTACTCCGTACCATGACACAGCACCCTTGATATGAGACACAATCTCGTACATCCTTCCTTCCTCTAAACAAACTGGCCGATCAAACATTACATCAAAGCCATAATAACTACCAGCCTCGTGTTTTACAGAGGAATATGATTTTGATTGTTTTATCATTGAAGAACCATCTATTGTATCTTTAACTTCTATGGAAACCGTGTACTCGCCAGCATCAGAGCCAAAATGCTGAACTCCATGTAGGTTGATAGGCTTGTTGACAGTGAAACAAATGTTGTGTTTTCCTGAGGTGGAGTAATTCCAACGATTGCAAGTACCTGGCCGACAAATGGACTTATATCTGTGACATCGATGAATAGCACACTCAATCCTTGGGATTTGTATAAATGATAAAGGAGATGTTAATACACCACTGTAGTGTTTCATCATGTCGCCAATCTCTTTGAAAGTAAGAATGTAAGAATCAAATACAACAGAGACAAACTCCTGCTGTGACATCAATGGAAACCTTATCGCTTTCACAATCTCCTCTCCCAGAATTCGTCTCTTCACTTCACCATCAGGAGTTATCCCTTGCCTTTCACTTTCTTTTGTTGCCCAGCGATCAACAGCTTTGAACAGTTCCACTTCCTTCACGTTCAACCTTTCTCTCTTCACAACAGACTCAACAAGAGATCGCTCAAGTGTAACAAAATCATCTGACGTCACGGCTTCTTCTGTCTGCTTCTCGATCACCTTCCAGCATCGATCTTCCAAATCTTTATCTTCAAATTTCACAGCATGCGGCAGAATACAAAACACGTTTGATCCTTTCAAATTTTTCGCAGATATTCTGTGCATTTTCCAGCGAGTGAAGGCACCATGTATTTGTTCGCCAAGTACAACACTTGCATCACATTACTTCCGCTCAAATTCACTTGATCGCTGTACAAATAACGAAACAACTCCAACAGACTCTCGTACTCACAGTCAGGCAGTTCAATAGAGTCTGTAGTCTCCGCCAGTTGACCATAGAACATAGCCATGAACACGGGACTGCTGATTGCAAGCACAAACTTGTGAGCTGGGATCACTTTCTTACTTTCACTTTCGCCAGTCGACACTGGAACAACAAATTTCACGTCGCTCAATAACTCGTTGTTGAAAATAAACGTGGTTCTCTCTGCGATAGTTGATCGTTTCGTCTGCCAATTCTCTTCAACAACGGCCATCCTTCTTTATATATTCGCAGTTATATATTCGATACACTCATATGTTTCAATCGTTGTGGCTTTTTCACGAGTACTCGAAAACGAAAGAGGAAATGACCAGCGGACTCGTAATAAGTGTCACACAGCAGCGTGACCCGTTTCTTGGCGGTCTGTAGCACATTTGAGCGAGTTTTGTTTAACAAATAAAGAAGCCAAAGCCATGTATTATATTGTCATAAAACACGACGGAGATTTGAGAACACGAGCCTGAGTGTGAGTGTTTCCTATATTTGTCAAATTATCAAATTATGTTCGCGCTGGTAAAACATGAGCAAAACTCGCTCCCGGGGGGGGGACTCCACCCCCAAAATGTCGGGGGTGCTCGACCTATCTTTTAGGGGTCAAAATCAGCCAAACTGCCATCCCTTAGGGGGGTCTTATAGATCTGCCATCTTTTAGGGTGAACTTCTGTTCTGGATTCTTTAGGATAGCACGCGATCGCAAGGACATAAATTCCAGGGAACGAACACAAAAAAAAAATAGCTCAAGTGTTGCTGTCTCAAGCTGTGTAGCGGGCTGTGTAGTCGAAAGTATAGTTTCAGATATCAGCCAGGATGCGGGTGGCGCGTGGGTGGGCCGTTAAATCCCATGAAAATATTTACTCCAGACGGGCATAATCACAGACCAACTTATAAACTGTTTAGAAATCATGCTTTATTGCTATAAAGACTTTAGCACACACAAAACCTCCAAAAATATCTCACAGCAAAAACCTCAACAAAAACATTGTGCCGTCATTCCGGAAATTATTTGACATTTGAGTCCCCGAAACGTCAATTGTTTACGATTGTTTACTGAATCAGATTTCACATTTTTGCTGTCAACCGAGACATTACTAGTTCTTTAGATATTTTCTGGTGCTTCCAAGTCGTTGAAATCCGCGTTCGAATCCGTATTTTATAAAGTTCATCGTCCTTAGAGGATAACCGGGGAGTCGGGGAGGATAAATCCAGCGCGGGAACAGTCCAGTGCCGCCTGTCCTGGTCTCACAGCAAAGTCGCTCGAATTCCTATAAGTGTGAGTTCTCTCCTCAACATCAAGACCTTGGCTTTCTCTGCTTGGATATAAGCTTCTACTGGTACATTTACTCCGCCACCAATGCGATATCGTCCTTTTGGATCATCAACGGGCTGTCCCGTAGTTCTACTGTAAACGTAAGTAAATTGATTCAGCATTTTATCCCACGATTGAGCTTTGGTTTTAATCCTTTTAATAGCACGCGGCAAATCTCGCAAAATACCATAAAACTTACCATTTAAATCCATCTTTAAATTTCCAAAGTGGAGCAACCAATTCCTTCTGTATATGCCCTAGCTGGCCGCGCCCGTTGGTAACTCTAAAAGCTCTCCCTCTGTCACCGTACTTCTTGAAGACACAAAATTCCTCACCAACTTCAAACGAAAATTTGCACTCCTGGTAACCTTTAACGACGCATTTGATCTTAAGAACACTCTCCTCTTTTTGGGTGTTTGTATGGCAATGCGATGCTTCGAAATTGCTAGCCATATTGTATCAGAATGGCTTGCCGTAGGTGCACTTCACTAAGTCCTAAGGATTGTAGACCGGGATTGTCCACGTGGGAACGCTTGATCGGATCTTACCTGGCCTGGATACAAAGCCGCTTTTATATACCACGTGGCCTTGCTTTCCCGGCTACGTTCTCACTCAAGATAACCTAATTTTATAAGAATTTCTCGAAACATTCACTGTAATGTGTGTTTCGAATTGTGTGCCCTAAAAATCAAATTAGGCATGTATACTAAACTGAATATTTAATTTTTATAGCGCAAAACGTTATGGGGAAAGACAAAAGAGGCGTGTCACGTGGAAAGTGCACCAACGAAAAGTGTTCTCAATGCGAAGAATACGAGAGCGAAAGGATTCTATGTGATTATTGTGGGCATCCTCCGGTCGATCATGAGATCATAGATCAAACTCCTAAGCGCCCAAGATTATCCCTGGAAAACATAAGGCACGACAATGACGGAAGTAGTCAGGAAATGTCCGAAGATGTAATTTGCTTGACCGAGGAAACTCTTCCCGAAAGTGACCCAGAGAAGGTGGAAGATAAGAGCGGTGACGATAAACAATCGGTGAGTGCAAAACTCGATCAGAACTCGTGGAGCGAAAAGTTGTGTGATCAACAAAAATAGAACATATTATTGTTCTTTCGGTTCAGGCCAAAAAGTTTTAATATCAAGAAATGCATGGATATGATTCATTTAAAATCGGATGAATTTATTCAGGTTTAATGTGTATTGATTTTTTCATCATTTGGTGAGTGTTGAGCTATTTCGGAGCAAAACGCCTGGCATGTCAAGTCGAATGAAATCGATTCGATCGAATAAAATACAATCACGTAATCACTTGATTGGATTCGATTATATTCGACACTCGAACGAAATTGAATGCTGAAAAAATGCGGATTATTCGATTTCTGCCTCGTGTGCGTTGACATGCCGGGAAAACGAAGTTGTCGCTTAAAACAATGTCTTAACGTTCTGTTTGTTTTGTTTTTTTTATCTAAGGCTCTTCCCGAATGGCTGCTCAAAGCATGTGAAGACCTATCAAAAGAGCACGAAGTATTGTATACAGTGCCCTGTACCTTCAAACCACACCCAGCTGTTGTCAAGGACGATGAGAGCATGGCGGTTCAATGTGAAATTTGTGATGTCCGTATCTCAGCAGGCCCCCTGAAGCAACGCCTAAGTAACTTGCGGCGTCACTTCACTGAATCATCCTCACACAAGTCTAAAGTAATCTTGGCAGGAGGTCGAGAAAATGTTTCATCAGAGAGTGTCGCGGAAATGGAAGTAGAATACTCGCAAAAGCTAGCCTTCCTTGCAAGCTTTGCTCCTGGTGTTTTCAGACGAAATGATTCTGTGATCACTTGCTTATACTGTCCCGGTCCTGGCAACACTATCCTTTTACATCCTACCCACGGCTCGTTTCAGAATAACATTCGTTCACACGTACAGTCAAAGCAACACGAAAGAGCGGCAAGGGATGGGAAAAAGCAAGGAACACTCGACAGTCTCTTCGGTAAAGCATTCTCGCCAGCGATGCCTGAACGCAAATGACCGGAGGTAGAGCCCTGAAAGGGATATTATCTAGACAGTGTTAAGTATGGAGAAAAACGTTTATGATCCAAAACTGTTGTTAAATGATACCCATGTGTCCTCCGACGCAGGTAACTCTTTATGGTATGGAGAGCCATATTTCCAATCTGGGAGTGTCAAAGGAACTTTTCGCCATGTACATTGCAAGCGCATAGTTAATAAGGAACACACGAGTAACGGTATGTGTTCTGCCTGTCAGGGCATTCCAAAAATAAATACGTTCAGAATGAAGTTACTGAGGCGAAATGAGCAAACCAAGGCAAATAGTCCCGATAAGATAAACTTTGCTTATCTATCGAAAGAGGACACGATTGGGAAGCTAAGAGATGCAAGAGACCAGATTGAACGTTATAAATCAAAACTGTTCCTATTGAGTAGCGAATTGGCGCGGGTTAAGACGAGAGCCAAAAGTCTGAAGGATGAAATCAAAGAATTTTCCAAACGTGGCGACATAAAAGCCATAAGTTACAACATTGCCAAAGCTTATGATGAAGGAAAATTAAAGGACAAAACTGGGCTCATTGATATTCTCGGTACCATATCGAACAATCTGAGAAGGAAAAAGAAGGGAAAAAGGTACAGTAACTCGACCAAAGATTTTTACGAAGTGTTACTAACTATGGGAGGTCCCCGTCTGTGTGACTTTGTTTCCAAGAACTTAGACGGACCGCATGTTCACTCGGCAATTGTGTGGAGAAAAGAGAAACACCATTACATATGTTCTTGGGGGTCACAAGGAAAACATCATGGCCATAGCTGCGCTCTACAAAAACGCGAAGGAGAGCATGGGGATTAAATCCGATGTTCCATACGAAATGGCAGAGGACGAGACTGCCATAGTTCCTCGTCCCGAGTACAAGGCAGACACAGACGAAGTGGTAGGCTTTTGCGGATTGAAGGGAGCGGGACACATTTGCGTAGAAAATTGTGTGGTAAAGGTTGGAGATGACGACAGAGCGTACAAACGTCTTGTTGAAGCGTTCCAGAATTATCAGGTTGCAACTCATGCAAGAGTCATTATGATTAACCCGTTGCACCGATATCTGCCAAGAGTGGTTCTTTTCCTCCAGCCAAACTGCAAACAGGTTCACACATAATGAAGTCCTGCATCAGTGGCTCGTACTTGGAGATTTGTGTAAAGCCATTCTAGAGCCTGCTTTGGGTCCTGGAATAGGCCATGCTTCGGACGGTGATTCGCGTCGTCGCAAGTTAATGCTCAACCAGGCAATGTCTCCAGCAGCTGGTCGCTATCGTCCAGTACCCGTCGACTTGGGGTTCATTATGAGTGCAACTATTGAGGTTTCAGAAGGAGGCAAGAGGGTTCTGAGGGACATTTATGATCAGGACAGCATTCATAATGATAAAAAGATCATCAACCCCCTTGATCATACTACTCGTGTGCTGCGACTGGGCAGGTACTCTGCTCACATGAACCATCTGCGTCTAGTGATGGCTCTATTTCCACCGTGTGTCCATGGAATGCACGCTGATGACGTAGCGCGGAAAGATCGGCAGAAATGGGAAGTTGTACAGAGGCTGAAGTTCAAATCTGTTCAGCAGTGCCTCTTAGACATAAGCAATGGAAATAATGATACACCGAAAGATGCTACTGTCTATGGTACATGGGCATTCCTTTATGTTGCTTGGCACTACACCGAGATATTCTTTAGTCTACACGCCTCTCTCCGTGACAGAGTGAAGTACTGTGCTTTCGTGTCCGTTTTCTTTGGATTATGGCGGAACTGGGTTATAATATCCGATGACTTGACACTTAAAGCGAATTTCCTTACAAGGGAATGTTTTCAAGACGTCTTACTGTCATGTCACTATGTGGTGATTTTGATATCCTTCTTTCGCGACGAGTACCCCCATCTAGAATGTCCTTTAGATTTAACCGGGACAGATTGCTGCGAGAGATACTTTTCAGAAAATGGAAGCTTTGTTAAGAACCGCCACAACTACACCTTTCTGGACATGCACACCGGCCTTGGGTACATGAACAGACTTCAAGAAATTAAGGCAACAAACCCTGACATCAAGTTCCCCACAAGAAAGCACAACAACGACTTTATTTGGGACAGGCAGTTTGAAGAGAATGAGCGCAAACCTACGCGCAATCTCAAGGACTACCCATCTGCTGACCAGGTTATATGCGCTTGGAAGGAAGGCGTAGAAATGGCAAAGCAACTCGCAAGAAAACTTGGCATGAACCCCGAGACAGAGAACGATGAAGATAGCGAAGATAGCGAGTGGTTTCAAAAACCTATGAGCCACGTTGACTTCCAGGAATCACTAAAAGGCATGCTCACAGATGAAGAAGAAGAAAGTCTAAGGATGCAAGTTTCTGAGCAAGAGGATCAAGATTATGTTAGTAGCGAAGAATCAACCCAACCTGCAAGTGATATCAGCGAGGACATTCGCCACATCGTAAATCCTCTGCTCGACCAAGAAGGTGAAGCCAGCAAGAAACAGACCAACCATCCACGTCCCAGGAGTAGGCAAACGCTACAAAAGTACAGTAGTTTCGGAGTTGAGAAACAATCCTCAGCTTTCTACTGATCGCCTGAAGAGAGTAAGGTCCGCTGCTGCTGCTGCTGCACAAGACCAGCCTAATGATGATGACCAAACTACTGGACACAGTCTTTGTTTGTTTGATGACTGCGCTTTATATGATCCTGATGTCAGTGGACGAAGATTTGTCTTAGGAAGAGTCCAAAGAATGCGCAAAAAGGGCAAGAGTCGAGGATATGTGGAATATGTTAGACCAGTAGATTTGGCCAACAAGCCATCTGACGTTGAATTATTTGTTTCAAAGTATCTCCCGGTTCCAGATGCAGACAATATGTACAGTCATTCAGATTCCATTACAGAAATGTCGTTGCAGTCTGTCATTTGCAAGGTTCGAATGAATCTAGAGGACACGGAACAGGACAACATGTACAAGCTATGCCCAAGTGATGGTCGTATTGTTAACGAATTTATCACGTCACTTCAAGTTCAACAATCTACTCGTCGGCAACAGCGCACCAATAACAGAGCTAAGTCAAGCGGAAGCGCGGAAATAATGGCAGATGAAGGACGGAGGGTTGACACTGTAACCACATCTAGGGGCAGGCAGAGTCGACAAGTGTCCTATCTATTCTAGATATCTTCATAGTTGCTTTTTCTAACGTGTATAGAGCGTAAACACAGTCAAGGCTTGAAAGACTCACCTGCAGCTTAGCAATATGGAAACTGTTTGGGAATTACTTACTTAGAATAATTATTTGTTTTGTTAACTAAATGTCAGTGTTTCATGCTTTTACTGTTTGTACATTCATTGTAAATATTCCACGCCACGGTAAGACTATGCCGTTTTATTCATTTTTAGAAGTTTAATATTGCTGTTACAATAAGTGATTGAAAACTTCATAAAATGCCAGCACCTTCAGAGATGTAAGGACATGGAACAATTCTGTTCAAGGGCATATTTAACATTGAAGAGTAAACGTTAAGAACATATGACAGCGTTGTTCCCATTTTGTTATTATTTTTTTATTACAAACTTTTCTCATACGAGGGTCACTAATGTTTTGATTTTGCGCTTGTGGCGAACCGATAAGTGTTACACAAAACCGATCCTGTAAACTTTGTGTCAGAACAACTGACGTGAATTCTAACGTTATGCGGTGATTTCAACTTAATTAATTAGTGTCCTAATTACTTTCAAACCCTTTTCGGCTAAACTATAGAATACAAGGCCATTTTTCCACAATTATTCATTCAAGTGGCTCGGCGGCTCGCCAGTCAAATAGAACATGTATTACGCAAGTGGCCCGGCGGCTCGCTAGTCAAATAAAACACGTATTACTCAAGTGGCTCGGCGGCTCGCTAGTCAAATTGAACAAGTTTCACTCAAGTGGCTCGGCGGCAAAGCAAGCTTACCTGTTTATTCTCACAAAATTTTGCTTTGAGGCGTCACAACGGTAAGTTATGCAATTTGAAAGTCACGCTTCGTCACAGAGCAAACTTCACCGCTGGCTTTGAGGCGTCACAACAGGTTATACAAATACATTTCGCTGGGTTCGTGATAATTTTCTGTTGTTGTATCTCGGTTCAGAATCGTTTATCCGATTCATCGAATTCGATGTGTATAAAAGTAAACTTTATATCGAAATTTCGCTCGCTTCGACGTCGCGCGGACGGCTAGATAATTATGCGCACTGATTACAATCTTGTGAAATGTAAACAAACAATATATCCTTTCACATTTTCGCGGACTATTTTTTGACGGTTTAAGGTTTATTTCAAGTAAATTGCTTTCCGTGAAAGAAGAAAATATTATTTTCTATCATTCTTTCGGTTTCTATGAGTGAAATATACTATGTGTTGAAACAGTTTTTCGAAGGAAACGCGCTCCGACTGGCTTCGCACGGACGTTTGCAGATTAAAAAAAATACGCCTCTAAAATATACATATTTATCGTTCTTTAAATTCTTAGAGGGACTGGCGAGCCACCGAGCCACCGAGCCACTAAAAATCAGAACATTAGTGACCCTCGTATATAATAACAAAATGGGAACAACTCTTCGTGCTACCAGTTCCCAGTTCCCAGTTCCCAGTTCCCAGTTCCCAGTTCCCAGTTCCCAGTTCCCAGTTCCCAGTTCCCAGTTCCCAGTTCCCAGTTCCCAGTTCCCAGTTCCCAGTTCCCAGTTCCCAGTTCCCAGTTCCCAGTTCCCAGTTCCCAGTTCCAGTTCCCAGTTCCCAGTTCCAGTTCCCAGTTCCCAGTTCCCAGTTCCCAGTTCCCAGTTCCCAGTTCCCAGTTCCCAGTTCCCAGTTCCCAGTTCCCAGTTCCCAGTTCCCAGTTCCCAGTTCCCAGTTCCCAGTTCCAGTTCCCAGTTCCCAGTTCCCAGTTAACAGTTACCAGTTCCCAGTTACCAGTTCCCAGTTAGCACCTTCTTTGGCACTGGCCGAGATACAGCTTGTGACGTCATACAAGCGATTTTCCGACAACTTCCCTTCTGACTTCCCTTCTGACTTCCCTTTTATACTGAACAAATTCAACCTCGTCCCCAGGGCCATCTCCGCTTTCAAGATGGCGGGTGGGCGCGAAGAAGACCCTTTCGAAGAGCAGGTCACGTGACCACAAAATTAGCCAATCGCGAGTCCGCCGCCATTTTGAAACAATATTTTTGGAGACACGTGACCTGCTCTTCGCCTATTGAATACGAAGCCTCAGCTTTTTTTTACCGAAAACTTTCATTGCAGCCCCCCGTTTACTACAAAGATCTCTTTCACTTTCATTGTCAGTTTATCCACAGTTCACATGATTTATTTTTCATACATACTTATATATGATTATTACATCCTCTTATTATATGGCAAACTGGTCCACGATGAAAAGGAGCATTCTGATTGGTTCCCTGAGCGGTCCGAATTTTGCAATACTCGGACCGCTAAGATGGACCGCTCACGAACTCATTTCGCCGAGTTCCTTTTATGAAACATTATAAGCCCATCGAAAAGCTACTCCCCCTGGACAGGATGCTAGCCCATCGCAGGTAGCCCACAGCTTCCTTCAGGCTCCTATTTACTCCTGGGTGGACTAGGCACAAATCTACATTGGTCCTTGACAAAGGTATTCCCGCATCTTGCTAAGATATGGTGCAGTATTCAATGTGCGATGGGCCATTTCCGAGTTGCCATTTGACTCTGTTTCAAGACGAGTCCTGGTGCACAACCTTTCATATGGAAATGAGTTTGATTTGCAAGGACAATAAACGTGCAACTGAAACTCATTTCCCTATGAAAGGTTATGCACCAGGACTCGTTTTGAAACGGAGGCAAAAGCGGGCAACACGGAAATGGTCTATTGCTTAAAAATAAACTAAAAACAATAAGAGAGAGTTTAAAAAAGTGCGCATTCAGGCCTAGAACCCTGCTGGAGAGTTTTTGTATCTTAAATCCAAAGAGCAAAGCATTCCAGTCTTTTATTGCTCTCGGAAAAAGCTGTTCCCATAAGTATTTTCCTGACAGTGAAACAAATCCAAGGGAAACGACTTCTGGTTCGAGTTATCGGGGTTTTTGAAAAATCGAGGGTTCGAGAAATCGGGATTCCACTGTATTTTAACTTCCCTGCATGTTCTAGAAATTTAGTAAATTTCAATAGCCCGTTTTTGAAAATTTACTACTTTGTCAACCTCGTTCCCAGGGTCTCTCTTCTTCCCGCCAAACGCGATTAATACAACAATTTCTGCTTCTACACAAATCAGCAACGTATTTTGTTAAGCAAATTCTCTATGAGTAATCTAAAATGGCTGCTGATACTTTGAAGCTTTCGTGCGTTCGAAATATTATACCCCGTTCTACTTGAGGAAACGTCTCGCCATGGGTACCCCGTTCTCCCGGGGTGTCTAATCGAACAAAATCGAACAGAAAACCAATCGAAACACACCAATCGTTCCCCAGATCCTCCGTTTCTTTTGGTCACCGTACTCGGCGAAACTGACACACGGTCGTCCATTAGGCTCGAGTCGATTGTGCTAGTAAAACTGGCATATTATGCTAGTAGCATGCTAGTTTTTTTATCCAAATTATGCTCAAATTATGCTCGTTTTTCAAAATTATGCTACTTTTTTTCAATATTATGCTCGACAAAAAATGGGCAAAACAGTAAGAAAGGTGAGTTTTATTAACCTCTCATATTAATAAATCTCTTAGATGAGATAAGTAATACTGTGCGGGCTGAAACCCGGTGCTATTACCGCAACGCAATGAACTATAATATTCGGGGGTATGAGAGTGGGACTGGGAACAAGGTTTTCTAGACTTCCGATTCCGGTTCTTCCCCCAAAAAACTAAAAAAAACTATCCCAACTAGGCCCTAGACATCGCCGACCGTTTATTTGGAGAAATTACTTTATGTCTGAAGTCAATTTATCATGACGATAAGGGATATTTGAGCCTGGTTTTAGCACTTCCGGTCTTCAAAATACAAATTATGCTAGCATTGCTTTTTGACAAAAAATCTAAAAAATTATGCTCGTTTTGTCAAATTATGCCAAAAATTATGCTAGCACAATCGACTCGAGCCTATCGTCCCACACGGCCACAACATTTTAAAAAAAACCGCGTAGCTCTGGGGACGAGAATGGGGCTAGGCCCATTCATCTCTGTTATCTGAAGGATTTATATTGGGAGACAGGCGAAAACGATTTAAACTTGATAGGTTTGTTCAAAATTAAACATGAATGAGAAGGCAACACTTCTTGATAAAGGAAATTAATGTCAATGGCACAAAGGAAACACATTTTTCAAGTTTTAAATTTCCCATACGTTTTAACGAGATTCAGAATTTGGGTCAAGACTATAGTGCGTTTTTCACCAAAATAAACAAGATCGTTTTGCGTGCATCAAAAACATCTACAAACGCAGAGATTGTAGAGTAGGTGAAAATAAATATATTCCCCCAAATTTCAACTTGGCAGTGTTCATTGCAACGAACTGAGTTATCGGGAAAACAATATTCGGAAAATTACAGAGCTTAGTATGGGTCCGCCATATTGGTGTACCAGTTTGGGAACACCAATATGGCGGCCAAAAATGTCAGCGAGAAGAAAAAAAGATTTTGCTTCCAAAGTCATGAGTTTTAGTTCGGAATGCTTTAGTTATCATTTTTAACTTATTAGCATATCGGACAATTATTTTAAAAGTGCGAAAATATTAACTTTCTGTAACATTTCAGGTCACATTGAGCCAGGCCGTCTCAAATTTCAAAACGCTTTATCTCCAAAATGAAGCACCCCACTCTGCTGGCGCAAACATTTTCCCAGCAATTAGCGACAATGATGTCTAGAATATACTAAAAGAACAGCTTTATATGATCAATAGTTTTGAATTAAGAATTTTGATGACGTCACGTGAAAACACTCTATACCGTCGAACCTCTAATACGGACACCAAAGGGACAGCCCAACTTGTCAGACCAACCCCGCCTTACGGCCACCCCGTTAATAAGATACGGCCACCTCTTTTTGGCCCGGGGAAATCGCACTTAATAATCTCTTGTAAAAAACTGAAATAATAATAATAAAATTTCCAGAAGTCATTTCACTAGTTAACGGTTGTTTACTGGAAGTTGGTGATAACGTTTTCTTTTTTATCTGCAGTAGTTCGCAATGGACAGAAGTTGCAATGACCATCAGCCAGTAGACGCGATTGCAACTTTGAGTTGACTGACTTTATGCTATTGAGCAGTTGTATCTTGCGTTTTATAGAGAAACGTTTTATGACAACATTTTATCGCCATAGATACTTTAAACTGAGAATTATACACAGCTCTGGACATCGCGGGACATGGGAGTCCTGCGTGATAACCAACAGAGAAGCGCACATGGTAAAATGAGCATAATTAACGATTAAGGCTTCTGGCTGTTGGAAAGAAAATATCTACAAAAATCTCTGATTGCTTTTCGAAAAATGGACAACTCTCTCTAAATTTAAAGACCAGATAATAAATGTTGATTCTTGTATTAAAAACAGTCGCTTTTATGCGCTGAAAGTTGGTAATTTGCACCACGCTTGTTAATTTTAGATGCATTTCCAGCCATTTCAGAGGACTTAAATTCACAATTTTCCCGGGGGAGCATGCCCCCCGATCCCCCTAGATGGCTCACGCTGCCGCGTTCGCATTAGCCCTCCAACTCAAAAAAGTGCTTCTCGGGCCCAGCTGAGACCAAACGAATATGGAACTCCATAGAATATATTTATAGGTCACGCAACATGCTAAGAACTACAAAGGAGGACTTAGCTGAAAACAGGCAAGGAAACGTTTTTCAGTGCTTCCGTTATTACTACCCGCGTAACTGAAGGGAATCGTACTCCACTTGACACAGGACCCTTGATTAATGAAACCAGAGCCCCTCGTTTTACGTTTTACGTGACCGACAGGTTCCGACCTTGTCCTTCTCTTAGTACACTTCAGTGGCAGATTCGACCGTAGGTCGAAATTCGCCCAAAACGGCCTCCATAAGCACACAGGAAAAGACAACAGGTGAGGTTTTAACACTTTAATTCACATTATTTACAACTTTTCGAAGGAAAAGTGAAACTTATTTTCGATCGAATTTCAGCTCCATACAAACTTTACAAACTCTCATAATACGCCTTGGTGACCTGTGATGAAACTAACTTGTACAACATACTTTTCTCTAAACAAACTGGACGATTAAACAATATGTCAAAACTATAATTTTTAAGAATTAGTCTTCTACTTTACGAAAACGTATAGGATCCTGATTTATGAAATTCTAATTCTTACAGCTCCATCATGACCTACACAACAGCATGTTTATCTGTAAAATAAATTTGTCTCTATAGCATCACAGAAATATGTTCCTCTAGACTTTTTATGCTATCTTCGGGTGAAGCTTGTGTCACTATAACACCGGTTTTGACTGTAATATACCGGTAATCATTTTAAGAACAAGAAAAAAAAGAACTAATTTAAACATTTTCAAGAACTAAAACAGGACTTAATAAAATTAATGGCTAAAAACAAGAGCAGGAAACTGG
The DNA here is from genome assembly GCA_029204205.1 of Desmophyllum pertusum. Classification (NCBI taxonomy): domain Eukaryota; kingdom Metazoa; phylum Cnidaria; class Anthozoa; order Scleractinia; family Caryophylliidae; genus Desmophyllum; species Desmophyllum pertusum. The sequence continues at coordinate 5,980,206 of MU825874.1, forward strand.
CCGCCTCTTGCACTTGTTCCATTAGAGCTATCGTTCGAAGAAGTGAAAGTGAATACTCCTTCGCACTCAACAGGTGTCTGTCCTCCTCCTCCGGACCATGACATAGGGCCATTGATATGAGACACAATCTCGTACATCCTACCTTCCACTAAACAAACTGGACGATCAAACATTACATCAAAGTCATAATAATTATTAGTCTCGTGTTTTACAGAGGAATATGATTTTGATTGTTTTATCATTGAAGAACCATCTGTTGTATCTTTAACTTCTATGGAAACCGTGTACTCGCCAGCATAAGAGCCAAAATGCTGAACTCCATGTAGGTTGATAGGCTTGTTGACAGTGAAACAAATGTTGTGTTTTCCTGAGGTGGAGTAATCCAAAGTATAGCTAGTACCTGGCCTATAAATTTCCTTATATCTGTGACATCGATGAATAGCACACTCATTCCTTGGGGTTTGTATGAATGATAAAGGTATCCGAGATGTTAATACACCACTGTAGTGTTTCATCATGTCGCCAATCTCTTTGAAAGTAAGAATGTAAGAATCAAATACAACAGAGACAAACTCCTGCTGTGACATCAATGGAAACCTTATCGCTTTCACAATCTCCTCTCCAAGAATTCGTCTCTTCACTGCTTCGCCATCAGGAGTTATCCCTTGCCTTTCACTTTCTTTTGTTGCCCAGCGATCAACAGCTTTGAACAGTTCCACTTCCTTCACGTTCAACCTTTTTCTCTTCACAACAGACTCAACAAGAGATCGCTCAAGTGTAACAAAATCATCTGACGTCAAGGCTTCTTCTGACTGCTTCTCGATCACCTTCCAGCATCGATCTTCCAAATCTTTATCTTCAAATTTCACAGCATGCGGCAGAATACAAAACACGTTTGATCCTTTCAAATTGTTTCGCAGATATTTTGTGCATTTTCCAGCGAGTGAAGGCACCATGTATTTGTTCGCCAAGTACAACACTTGCATCACATTACTTCCGCTCAAATTCACTTGATCGCTGTACAAATAACGAAACAACTCCAACAGACTCTCGTACTCACAGTCAGGCAGTTCAATAGAGTCTGTAGTCTCCGCCAGTTGACCATAGAACATAGCCATGAACACGGGACTGCTGATTGCAAGCACAAACTTGTGAGCTGGGATCACTTTCTTACTTTCACTATCGCCAGTCGACACTGGAACAACAAATTTGACGTCGCTCAATAACTCGTTGTTGAAAATAAACGTGGTTCTCTGTGCGATAGTTGATCGTTTCGTCTGCCAATTCTCTTCAACAACGGCCATCCTTCTTTATATCTTCGCAGTTTTATATTCGATACAGCACTCGAAAACGAAAGAGGAAATGACCAGCGGACTCGTAATAAGTGTCACACAGCAGCGTGACCCGTTTCTTGGCGTCTGTAGCACATTTGAGCGACCCAAAGCCATGGCCATGTATTATATTGTCATAAAACACGACGGAGATTTGAGAACACGAGCCCGAGTGTGAGTGTTTCCTATATTTGTCAAAATATGTTCGCGCTGGTAAAACATGAGCAAAACTCACTCACTGTCAAAACTGAAAACAATTACAACAAGAGGCCAAACATTGCACACGGAGTTGCTAATCTACGAGTATTTGCCAAATCAGCAAAATAAATTTTGACATAAAATTGCTACAATTGTTTTCCTTCAGGAGCCCCTTCTTTAGCCTCCTCGCAGACGTTCTTTGGGCTCGTCACGCAATCTTTCCTCCCCCACTAAGTTAGTGGGGGAGGAAAGATTGCGTGACGAGCCCAAAGAACGTCTGCGAGGAGGCTACCCCTTCTTTGGCACTGGCCGAGATACAGCTTGTGACGTCATACAAACGATTTCCCGACAACTTCCCTTCTGAATCCTTTTATACTGAACAAATTCAACCTCGTTCCCAGGGCCAACTCCGCTTTCAAGATGGCGGGTGGGCGCGAAGACGACCCTGGCGAAGAGCAGGTCACGTGACCCCAAAATTAGCCAATCGCGAGTCCGCCGCCATTTTGAAACAATCAAAATCTCCAATATTTTTGGAGACACGTGACCTGCTCTTCGCCAGGGTCATCTTCGCTCCCACCCGCAATCTTGAAAGCGGAGATGGCCCTGGGGACGAGGTTGGAACAAATTCTAGCTGAATTGACAGTGGCGGATTTGGGGGAGCCCCTTCGCCTCTAGCCTCCTCCCCCCCCCCCCCCCCCCACTTATTCAACCACCAAGAAACGGGTCCATCTGCACTTCACCCCCAACTGGTTACTGGATCCGCCCCTGAATATTTACCCCAGCAGAATGACTTAAAGGATTCAAATGAAATATTGAGCGAACAAAGTAAGCTTGAGGATTGATAAACAGATTTCATGGCTCAGTGGCAAAGATACAGGTATCATAAAGGTCAAGCCTCAGCTTTTTTTTTAACCGAAACTTTCATTGCAGCCCCCCGTTTACTGCAAATATCTCTTTCACTTTCATTGTCTGCAGTTTATCCACAGTTCACATGATTTATTTTTCATACATACTTATATACGATAATACATCCTTATTTTATTTAATCATCGATTAAATCATCCTTATGATTATATGGCAAACTGGTCCACGATGAAAAGGAGCATTCTGAGTGGTTCCCTGAGCGGTACGGATTTTGCAATACTCGGACCGCTAAGATGGACCGCTCACGAACTCATTTCGCCGAGTTCCTTTTATGAAACATTATAAGCCCATCGAAAAGCTACTCCCAGCCCCACAGCTTCCTTCAGGCTCCTATTTACTCCTGGGTGGAGAGGCACAAATCTACATTGGTCCTTGACAAAGGTATTCCCGCATCTTGCTAAGATATGGTGCAGTATTCAATGTGCGATGGGCCATTTCCGAATTGCCATTTGCCTCTGTTTCAAAACGAGTCCTGGTGTACATCGCTTTCATATGGAAATGAGTTTGATTTGCAAGACAATAAACGTGCAACTGAAACTCATTTCCCTATGAAAGATTATGCACCACGACTCGTTTTGAAACGGAGGCAAAAGCGGGCAACACGGAAATGGCCTATTGCTTAAAATAAACTAAAAACAATAAGAGAGTTTAAAAAGTGCGCATTCAGGCCTAGAACCCTTAAGAGCAAAGCATTCCAGTCTTTTATTGTTCTCGGAAAAAAGCTGTTCCCATATAGTTATTTCCTGATGGGCTTCGATGAATAAAACATGCAGATGTTGTCACATTGTCTTGTGGAATAGTGCTCTAGCTGGAATACGTAGATACCTGGGTGTCTGGAGCACCGAATGGCCTTTCACTACACCGAATAGAATCCCGTGGCGATGACATTTACGCGACGCGATTCTAATGAGGGCCGCCTTAGGCAATTTTCTTTTTTTAACGCCCACTTCAAGATGACGGTGTGCAGACTTTTTCTACAAAAAATCAGAACATGAATTGAGTTGATTCGAACTCACAGCAACCTGATTCCCTAGCACAACATAATCGAGACGCTACCATGCTCTCATCATAATTCCAACCACTGTTTAACCCCAAACAGTACACCTATGGTTAACTTCAAATTCTAAACTATTGTTTAACCTGAAACATTATATTCAGTTGCTGAAAAAAATTGCAAAACGTAAATGGCCGCCATCTTGAAGTGGGCGTAAAAGGCCCTCCCTAGGTCAAACGCCTTTTTCACGGGTGTAGTTATTCTGCGCGCCATTTACGGCTTCCACCGTTTTATGTCTTTTACAAGATAAAGATCCTATGCTGCCGAGGGACATATTCCACACGAGCCGGGGTACACTCTAATGCTTGATATGCCCGTGATTTGACTTCTTCTCATTGGCTCGGAGACCCAGGGGCAGTTAGTGGGGGCGAGGGAAAGTCGAAACCGGCTACTTTTCTTTGTTGCCGATTTTTTCCCCGCCGTTTCGATTTCCCTCGCCTCCACTAACTGCCCGTGGGTCTCCGAAGATGACCTCTTCTGTGCATTTTGAGAGGTTTCTACGCAAAAAGTCCAGTGCGCGATTTGCGTAGATTTGGTGATATTTTTGATGTGGTGGTATTGGCTATATACAAGAGAGGATGATCTAAGGGAAGCATTCCCCCATATATGGGTCTCTTCCAATAATAATAATTTAATTTATATATATAGCGCCAATATTTTTTGGAAATCTATCGTTTGCTATCAGTCCATAGCTGAGCTATTTTAACCTGATTGGACAGTTCAAGTAACGTGATGTCGGAGCCTCGATAAGAAGAGGAAATATAAATAACTTTCACAGCATGGCGCGCAACTATTAATAGATTTCATAAAACTATCATGGGGCACGGTAATCCTTCTCATAGATCATCCTCGCTTGCAAAATGTCATGCCCATGCTTACGAATAGTTTTTATGTTGAAAGCCATCTGCATTAGACCATATTCGTATTCTCACGGTTAATTGGACTGGAACTAGCTGCAATCGAGGCTCATGCGGCGGAATCTTTCAAATGCAAATATTTTAATGATATCCCCCTCATGAGCCTCGATTGCAAGTTAGTTCCAGTCCAACCGTGAGAATACGAATATTGTCTAGTTCAGTGTAGCTTGAATTCATCATCCTTAGTCTACAATTCTATACAGGAGACGTCGAGACAGTCATAGGCAAAGAGACGAACACAGAAATGCTTGATAACTCGCATGTGAAAGGAGCGGGGATGCTCGTCGTCTCCGTTTATGGGTGTAAACTTACGGATTTTGTATCGACGTAGGGTGTTCAGGATAGAACGTCAATACTTGTAGTCATCAACGTATCGTTTAGGGTTACACGTGAAGAAATAAAAATGTCGTCACACTGCGTTAGTGGTCTACACCGCAGATTAGGCATGAAAATCTTAAAAATTTCTTCACTACCATTATTTAACGGTCTCACTGGTATAGCTCTTATTTGTCTGTCTGTTTTAGAACGGTATATTTTAGGGGTCAAATAAAGCTTGAGCCACGCCCAGATTGGTCTCATCTAGGGGTTTAATTCAAATTTTCCGACTTGCTTCCCCCTTTTCACATGGGAGACCCCCCCGGTCTGCCGACTGTGAGAGTAAAGTGTCTTGGCAGGCGCTAAGTGAGAAGAGCGCGAGTTTTTTTAGGGCGCGCGTGTCGGCGCGCGTGAGAGAAGAACGCGCGTTTTCCTCCTCTCGCGCGCGCCCCTCCAACTCGCGCTTCATTTTACTCCAGTGCCTGCTAGGCAGGCCATGTCTTGCCCAAGAACACAACACAACTACCCTACTACCGGACGCTTCTTGTTTACGAAAGCACTTGGTATGTAAACCCCAGCCGCAACTTGCGAATTCTCCCAAATGTCTCTCGTGTTTGCATCAGTTATGTAAACACGTGCGCCATATCCACTGTTTCGAGAAAGGTGTCCAACAGGCTCCAGTTGTTCAAAGGGTGGATAACGCTATCCACCGGATAAATCACTATCCAGTGGATAAGTGTTTAACAAACAAACTACGGCTATCCGTTGGATAGCATTATCCATCCTTTGAACAACCGGGCCCAAAGGGATTATTAGTAGACCACCGTTTTCTGATCGAAGTTCACGGTGTTTCAGTACGATGACAGGAGAAACGACGAATACACGTTGGCGCGTACTAAAAGGATCGAAACAACAGAAGTAGGTTCGACACGCCGGGTACAGTTAACTCTCGCCTTGCGGACACCCGCTATATCCCAGACTACCTTTCGGTATTCCGGCATTGTCGCATACGCTTCTTTTGGACAGCTTTTTTTTCTCGGTCGGAGACGGGACTGAGCCCGCGGTGTTCGTCCCCGAAGTTGCCAAGCAACATGACGTATTTGTTGGCGCGATTGCTTTCGGTGAACTCGTGATTGCTCGCGCTAGTTTCTGATTGGATAAAAAGATTCGGAAACTCTTCGAGTGCTTCCACGAAGATTTGCCAAAACCGGCACTTGTTCCCCCGACTGTTCTGGAAACAGCTGTATATTTAAACATTTACCAGATAGATAGAAAACAAAGACAAACAACATATAAAGATATGAGATGGTATAATTTTGTCCACATCTTATGACAAGTGTCAGTAACTCTAATGATATTTACAAATAATGGCGAATGAACATCTATTCCGCGACGTAAATTTTAACTTCACGTAACGGCGCTTATGATCGATGGCAGAAGCGGACTTTGCTACTTTGTCCGAAAACTAAACAGATAAGAGAACCTGCCACCAAAATACACAGTGCGCGTAATCTAAGGAACACTTTTCTCGCAATTAAATAGAAGAGGTAAGTGAGCTTTTTTACTGATCAAATTTGAGGTACGTACTCGCATTTTCAGTTTTCCATACATTTGTCTGTAAATGTTTCCTCGTACTGAGTGAATTGTTTTTTTCAGAAGTATGAAAAAACTGGAAACCCAGCTGTCCACTTCCAGCACATCTACATCCCGCAATTTCGATCAGTAAAATGAAAACGACTGAGACATCGACAAGGGATACACCAATCTCGTACCCAGAGTCAACGGTCTCCTCGGTCTCCGAGGTCTCGGTCAACGGTCGGTCTCCTGGTCGTCGCCAGGTTAGACTCTGGGGAATGGAATAAATATCGAATTTTTTGATTGGCTGTCTCGTGTAACAAACAATGGCCGTTACACCAGATTTCTGGTATTCAAAATTCCATTCCTCCAGAGTCTAACCTGGCGACGACCCGCTGACCGAGGAGACCGTTGACTCTGGGTATACACAGAAAAGGGCGCGAATGCGTTTCACTGTTGAAATTGGAATGTTTTCGTCAGTACCCTGCCAGCAGAGCTTTTCAGTCTCCCAGAAACTCGTGAAGTGCGCTTTTGAAGACAATCACTTGAAGACCTAAGCATCCGACGTTATACAAGTACTTATTGTGCTGTCGCCAAAGCAGGCCACCTTATTTCTTAGTACAGAGTCTACAGAAGACGAACCTCCAATTCTCCAAAAGGGCCACCTCTGTAACGGCCAGAATTTTTCGTCCCGATCCACTCTTACTGAAACGAGAAACGAAGCCAGCGATTGCTGATTACAAACTCTTTTGACATTCTTGTAAACATTCGTAATTCACAAAAACTGTTCAAGTGGGGCAACACTAGAATTGTCCAAAAAGCAAACCAGATATCTGCATGAGCATGCTCAGAATCTGCTAGAATGATCCAAACCGTTTGGAAAATGCGACCAAATGTTCAAAACACCTCTGTGACACCATTCATTCTTCTTGCAGGATTTATGCTTGCTGTTGTTGTTGCTGTTGTTGTTGTTGTTGTTAAGCTACTTGACTCTAACATCAATCACATCTTCATCTTCCATGTCCAATTGGACTGGCGTTTCACCTCCTTTCAGCTCTTCTCCATCGAAACTGAACTTGAGTCTTGAACGCGGAAGCTTTCTAAATTCGCAATAGGCTGTCATGAGCTTCTCTAACGGGTCGGTCTGAAAACGAAACGTAAGGATCCAGTGAATAACTCGTTTTACGTAAAAATTAACCTAAGCTACCACAACGCATCGCAAACGACTTTTATTGCAATATAGAACGGTTTTTAATTGACTGTCGAAAGTAAACCGTGTTGCTTCGGTTTTGCTTCACTACGCTCTGTGATTGGTTTAACTGAAAATTCCCGCCACCTACTCAACCAATCAGATGCAAACGCAAAACCAATCGCGACTTGGTCATTTGCGTTTTCCCGCGCTTGGGGCCGGTCACATGATTTACTTGAGACTCAGTTGAAAACTGCTCTAATGTGTTTGTTTTGGTTGTACATTTGCTGAGCTAAAAAAAACTTGCCTTACGCGCGTTTTCCCGCGCTTGGCGCGGGTTGCATGTTTTTGCTTTCAGTTATTGGTTCATTGCGTTATCTGCGTTTTTGCGATTGGTTAGATGCGATTTTTTTTTTTGACAGTCATTATAACACTGCTCTAACAGTCTGTGGACATTCTCTGTCTGTATTTTGCGGGAAGGAGGCTGAAGTACACACGCTATAATCTAAATAAAAATAGTTGATTAATAATAACATAATAATAATTATTACCTTTGATATTTTAAATGTTTTCTTTGAGTCAGAATCATTCCCTTGAACTTTTATTTCAATGTTATTTTCCTCGTCCTCGTCCACTTCATCTGCACCGTAGGTGCATCAACAACCACGCATTCTAGAGAGACACATCAGTTATGTTTACATAAGGTTGTTCAGGTCACCTCGCCAAAGTGGCCCACATTGCCAGAGCTTATCCCGGTTTTCTTTTTCATGAAGCAACTAGGAGTATTGCTACTCCCCCTGGATGGGATGCTAGTCCAATACAGGTTACAACTCAACGATTTGTCAGGTTGCCCTAACAGAGCAAGATTGAGAGAGAGGCACTGTGAGGGTAAAGTGTCTTGCCCAAGAACACAACACAGTGACCCCGGCTAGCGCTCAACTCCAGACCGCTCGATCTGGAATCCAACAAGGTCACCGCACCACTTACTGCACCACCTTGTAGAAGCAACCATTTAATATGGGGAAACCCAGGAAGGGGATGGGTGGGGAGAAGGAAGGTTGTGATGACCGCGATAGGTTGTACAGCTTCACTGAAAGGCGAACTGTGAATTGACACCAACCTGGAGGTTGAAGGGAAGTGAAAATACCCAAAACAACAAAGAGAAGAATAACGGAGGGAGCTGACAGCTCTGTTTTTGGGTGGTGATAATAGAGTGATCATTGCGTAAAGACAGCAGGTGACAGAACAGAGTAGAACTAGTGCACCTCAACAGACAAGGCATGAAGCATTGCACCACTGACCAGTAATATGGAAGTCATGGGTTTAAATCCTGTTGAAGCCCTGATTTTTTTCAGGCTTCATTGCAAACACAACTGCGTCAATCACTTCATCACTTCACAAAAATGTAGATCTGATCATGCATTAAATTTAGTAACTTGTAACTCACCAATGATATCAGCTACACTGAGTTGAATAGAGATGGGTGTATCATAGCCCAGGATGTTGATATCTGAAAGGCTTAACATGATCTTGTCTTCTGTCACACCTTCTTGCCCTGCAAGCTGTGATATGATCTTTCCAAATGAATCTGCCTGGAAATACAAAGATGTATATCACTGAGTATTTTCATGTTCAGGTAGAATATGAAAAAAACAACAGGAAAAGGTAGCAGCAATTGATTAACATTCAAATGAAATTTTATATAACAAACAGGTTTCCAGAATATGGGAGACGCGGTGGCCTAATGGTTAGCGCATTGGTCACCAATTCGAGCAGTTCAGGTTCAAGTGCTGGCCGGGATCGTTGTGTTGTGTTCTTGGGCAAAACACTTTACTCCCACAATGCCTCTCTCCACCCAGGAGTATCAATAGTTACCAGCATTGGACTAGCATCCCATTCATGTTAGACGTCCAACCAGGATAAGCTCCAGCATTGTGGGCCAGTTTGACCCAAAATGGCTTTACCCTTCACTTACCTTTTTTCCAGAGAATATCCAAAGTTAAAGGGTCCAAGTCATGTTATCTTCAGTAATTTTTTTCGATGTACAGAAATGTTCTTCAAGGAAACCTCAAAATTATTTTACTAACTAAAGGTAGAAAAACACCTTAGAGGTGAAAATAATCCAAAAAGGAACAAGGATGGCTAAAATCAAGGAAGATTGAGAGGGATTACAAATAAAAAAGCTTACAAATAGGCCATATCTTTCCAAGATTCGCAAACTGTGGCATTAGCAGCCTTTTACTGTAATTATGGATATTTCAAATTGCCCTTGAAACGTCTTTCTTTCAATCTGCCTTTAATTTTCTACAGGATTTATACCAGAAAATTTTAGAGTTAGGAGGACAATCTTAAAATCAACAACAAAACAGAGCTGCCTGCCCAGCTTATGGAGTTTATCACATAGTGACAGTGCAACCATGCTACTTACAGCCTTCATAGTGAATCTCTTGATTCCGGATCTTGTTCTAACTTTCACAACAACATTCCGTTCGGATGGACTGGGAAGACCATAGCTATCATCAAGATTAATCACACTGTTTGGTCGGAGACTGCTGTCAGGAGACGACAAGCTGTTATCTGCTGACTTTTTAAGTAAATCCAACACATTGTCAAGTTCTCTGTAAAAAAAAAAAGAAATTTGTCAGTACAGTCAAAGCTCTATGAGCGAACACTCTCGTAAGCAGACAGCTCTACTATGGCCGCTTGACAAAACCCTGTTTGAACTCTAGCTCAATTATCTCGTCATACATTTACAATGATTCCAGTAATAATTTACTAGAATCAACAGGTCTATCTGTGATAACTGTGTCCTATTTTGAATCTCCAAAAGCTAATGGATTAATACTTACCTGAGCTTTTTATTTTTGGCTTGGCGTTGGTTAATCCTGACCAGAGTGGCCACGGAAAGTTCTGGCATGGCGGTGGTGATGGTGATCTAGTAAAAACCCACTTCTCTGACATCACTTGCTGAGCTGTTAATTTCTTCTAAAGACTTGTCATTTGCGACCCAACTAACAAAAAAAACCAGTCAAGTCATTAGTTCCAATTTAGTCTGCAATCTACAAGTGATTTAATAACAAAATCGGATCATCATCAAGAAGGACTCTGATTTGTTAATCATGAGTATGATTACAGAGACAGAAGTAGCAAACCAAAGTCCTTCTACCAATAATATCAATCATAACTACATGTATCTGATTGGTTATCAGCAGGCCCAATAGACCTTATACATGATTACGTCAGTTCCTTGTTTTTGTTTGGTTGTTTTGACTTTTGTTATAATAAAAAATCTTTTCATCTTTGGTGCTTTGGGAATCCGTTCAGATGAAATTTACAAGTTTATATTTTGAAAGAGAGGCTTAGCTAGTCTGACGTAAACTTGCACAAGGGCTATTTGAGTACTAATACATAGGACAGTTTATGCGTCATGCCTGTGCAACTGGACAGTAATGCATCATTTACATGTATTTGTAATAGGACAGTTGCACTTGAATGGGTTCCTTTCCTCTTCAAAACCAAACTCCACTGCCATGTTTTTATTCACCAGGGCCTAGTTGTTCAAAGGGTGGATAACGTTATCCACCGGATAAATCACTATCCAGTGGATAGCGTAGTTTGTTTTGTTACACTAACCCAGTGGATAGTGATTTATCCAGTGGTCATCCAATTCTGTCTTAACAGGGTGGATACTGATAACCATACTCATGATAAACAAAATGGACTCCCACTTTGCGGTTGTCTGATTTTGTTAATCACTCATATGATTACAGACCAAATTGGACTCCACTCAGTCCTATTTACCATTACTAATCAGAGCATGCATGAATGATATATACTGATCAACTCCAGGCATTATACATATAACTATTTTTAATTTAATGAAATGTAAAATGAACACAGAAGCATAATTATATTTCTGACATAATGTTACCTTTGACATGAATGAATGAACTTATGCCAAATGAAATTATGCCAATCCACCCCAGGGCTGACTTGTTACAGCAAATGCCCCACCAAGGGGAAGTAAAATGCCGAACAAATTAATGGGGGGGGGGGGGGGGGGGGAGAGGGAGGATGAGCGGGATAGGAATTACAGAGCCATTACTGAGGGCCTTTTCACATATTGAAAATCTCAGCCCAGATACCGGGATGAAATATTGTTACGTGATCATTCAGGTGTGACATTTAATGAAAATATTGCTCATTATTCTTTGCTATAATATTATTATATTGTCAAAACTCTTCTATATTTACTGCTACAACTGTCAAGTGGGTCATTCTGGATCTCAAAAAATCCAAGAACAAAGCCAGGAATAATGTAATCTGTCCTTCTTTATAGGGAATGCATGCGTATTTGAAACATTTTCATCCCGGTAACCAGGCTGGATTGTTCATATGGGAAATTTTCCAGCCCGGTTACCGAGATCTTGTTGTAAAAACCGAGATCTCGGTAACCGGGCTGGCCCTCCTTCTCAAATGAACACATTAAAATTTTTACAAAGGAAATAGGAGTGAGGCGAGATCTTGGCACCTGGGGGCAGCCCGGTCAACCGGACTTATATGAAGAGGCCCTGAGTCGGGAGAACAAGTACCAGTTTTGGAGTATTCATGACTGCTCGCGCTGTTTCTGGATTCGATAATAATTTGGAAACTCTTTGACTGCTTCAACGATAATTTGCCAAAAAGCACTTGTTCCCCCGACTGTGTATTGGTGGTTTGCAAGTGACGTCATCGCCGCCATGTTGGTGGTCAACAAAAGATTTCTAATTGGCTTCTATTGTTTGTACCACCAACATGGCCACCGTGTCTTTGTCATTTGAATCTCTCGGGATTGGTTGCAAACCAGCAATTAGCAAATCAAGTTGACATAAGCCTAATAATTATAAATTTATAATGATATGATGAAAATCATAAAGCTTATGGATAGATTTGCGATAGATATATTCCAAATCAAATTAAAATGAAAACTTACAAATATTGGCTTTGTGTTGGCTTCATTAAAGGGATTTTAAGCTTATAGATTACTGGATTATACAATTAAAAATATTGGTTAGCTGTGGTTCGCCACAACTAAAGAGTTCTGTCAACAATAAAATGTGCTTACATGTCATCTTCTTCCCGATCACTGTCGCTCTCCTTCGCTTTAGGCGATCCGCTTCTACCGCAATCTTCTGACTGCACTCGTTGAAATGCTTCGTCGTTATCCGAGTCAGAGCTGTCTGAATCCACTTTAACCTGCTTTGCACGAAACGACAACGGTATTTGTCCCCTGTATGAAAAGATGTCGTCGCGATTTTGTCGTTTCCGTAACAGTTTTCGTTTGGGAGGGCGATTCACGGCCGTCTCTGTGTTCTGATCTTCGTTTCCAGACATTGTACAGAACAATAAGCAGAGATTCAATTGTATTTTTAAAAAAACAGGGTTAGCAACTCAAAAACCGCGCGAAACCTTCGACCACCCGTACACCATGGTGTTCAATGACATTTGATACGGTGCTTAGTGACCAGGCAACCGTTTAGGTAACCACGCCGCTTTCCAATTTTGCGCTTCCCTGGCTTTCAGCTCGGTTCGATTTCGTCACGCAAACATTTATTGCAAGTTTAATCTGAGAAATTAGTCAGGTAAGGACAGGTTAACGGATTTATAAATTTACTAACCTTCGATTTATTTAAGCAGTCAATCAATTTAACACCAAGACCTTTGCAAATTGTGTACGTTGGGACTGAAAATTTCGTGCCTCCAGGCATGCATGTCTTATTTCATCTCCTAAATATTTTGGAAAAATTGAAAACCACACCGGATTATGTTTCATCAAATGTACTGAGCGATTTCTCCTTTACTTATTGACAATATTATTTTTAATGAAATATCAACAATAATTGTTTTGCAAGAATTTGAGGACTTTTGAGGGGGAGGGGGGGGGGGGGTTAGGGCGTGATTTTTTTTTGGGGGGAGTGGTGACTTACTAAGCTATGCAGGCCAAGCTTTTCTTGTGCGGTTTCCGAATAATTTTTAAATTGATAATTTTACTATTTGCAGGACTGAACAATATCTGAATTGTTAGCCATGGTGGACTGTGTTGCAGTGAGCCGTTTCATGGTCTGTGTTATTGGCATCACTTTGTCAGTTTATGCCCTTCATGTGGAGTTATCACATATGCACAATAAAGAATACAGAGCTCTTTGTGACATCAATGAGCACATGAGTTGTTCAAAGGTGTTTTCATCAAAGTAGGTAACAGATCTTTGTTTGGGTTACTGTTATGCACCTATCAATGTAAATCCCGTGGGGGAGGTGGGGGGGAGTACAGGCCAGGGATGGGGATTTGACAGAAAAGTAAAAAGTTCAGTCAAGTTCCCGAGGGTGGAAAAAATATTTTGTTCAAATGTATCTAAGAAGACCCACCTAGGGGCAGAATTCTAAAACAGACTAACTAGTACTTTCTTACTTTCTTACTTGGGCGTTTAAAATGGCAGATAAAATATGTCGATGAAAGCTCAAAATATAAAACGTTGTGGCTTTGGAAATCACGCTTAAGCAAAGGTAGAAGGAAGACACTTGGTAACCTAATCTGAAGATAGGACCCAGGCACTTCTCAAATGCCCCAACCCCTGGGATGCGACTCGCAATCAAATTCCCGAGAGAGGGATCATTCTTGTTGTCAAATCCCAACCTTTTCAACTGTACTTGTAAGGCTGAGTGTATATATATATTTTAGATCGGATTGTTTGTGAGATTGGTTACAAGGCAGTGATCACTGATTCAAGTGGCTGAACACAGTTTGCGCATGCACGCTCTGAAGTCTCCATTAGCAGCGTGTAGCGTGTGCACAATGGTTGAGCAATAATACCCTATGAGCAGCTTGTCCCCTTTGATCTAGGAAGATTGTAGGGGACTGTGCTCGCAGGGTAATTTTTAAATAGAGGTTACCACACAAAATGCTAATAATTTTTAACCAGCTTTATGATACATTTTTTTATCAGGTATGGCACAGGTTTTGGACTAGTTGAACCACTTATGGGTAAAGACTCGCCTCTCAATGTGCCGAACAGTATTTTTGGAAGTATTTTCTACAGTATGATGATTTTTACTAGGTAGGAATGTTTTCTAATGTTTTATGACTTTTACCTTCAATGATAAAAGTACTTCAATCTAAAGAACTTTTGGATCATGATATTGATTGCTGGTCAACAGAGATAATAATTTATTGTTGTGTTTTTTAATAATAATAATATTATTTCTAATTTAGTGCACTAACATTCTCGTCCTCAGGGACTGCGATCTTTTCAGTCAGCACCAACCTCTGATAGGACTCAATTTTCTGAGCTTGTGCAGAGTACTTGTTTGCTCTTTTGTTTTCTTTGTTTTACCAGCCAATCAGATTTGAGAAAAATCGAGGCTGGGTGGAGATCCTGAGTCTTGGTGCTGAAGGATCACAGCCTCTGGGGACAAGAATAAGCATACCAAGTGAAAAAGACTTATACATGCTGACTTACTCTTTTAGTTCGAAGCTCTGGG
This sequence comes from Desmophyllum pertusum, assembly GCA_029204205.1. NCBI lineage: Eukaryota > Metazoa > Cnidaria > Anthozoa > Scleractinia > Caryophylliidae > Desmophyllum > Desmophyllum pertusum. Next base: position 5,995,227 of record MU825874.1, read on the forward strand.
GTTGAAGGGGTATTACCTAGTATACAGCTATGTGCTACTGGATGGGGTGTGGTTTTTGACCTCCTAGGTCTTGGATATTGTTATTTGAGAAATTGTTGCAGTTCTAGAGAATATCCATACCCATCCCAAGGAAGGTTATTGGAAATTCTGAGGGGGAGGTGGGGTCTTAAAAGCCAAAATCTTTAGAGGAAAGTATGGAGCTAAACTGGAAATTTTCAGGGAGGTGGGGGTTCAAACCAAAAACCCTTCCATAGGGGGGTAGGGGTTATGGATATTTTCTGGAATTAAACATTTGTTAATTACTCCTGATTTATGTCTTAGGTGTGTCCAGAAGCAAACTTACCGCTTGGATGATGTTCCTGTTTTCTCTGTTATCCTGTGTAGGCTCCATATATCTGGGTTATATTTTGTTTTATATATTGCATGACACGTGGTGTTGTGTGTATTTCAAACATATGTCGTCAATGCTTGTTTGTTAATCATTAGCTTGATAAACCTGAAACGTGCAGTGGCTAGAGCAGATTTCAAAAGAAAAGAGAATAAAAACACTGCAGGATTTTGTAACGAGAAGCATTAAAGTTTTGATTGAAAAATGATGGTCTGTGATTGTGAGATTGTTGTAATGGTGTGCACTTGGATAGTGACAACCCCATATACAGATCCAGGGGGAGGGTCAAGGAGTTGCAACCCCCTTATGAGAGATTGTTGTATTTTTCTGGAGGAGTATCCTCAACACTCTTTCTAAACCCCTATCACCTGCTTACGGTCAGTTTTGGGCAGCATATAAACTACACTGCAAAATAGTACATCTCTTCCCTCAAAGAGAAGTGTAGTCTCCCTCGCAGCCGTTATTTGTGTCGTCACGCAACGCTTCTCCCCACTAACGGCTGCTCACATCCGAACCACATTCCTTTCCTTTTGTTTTGACCGCAGTAACTTTGACACCTATCGGCAAAAACGTGACAGTTTACGGTTTGCTGAAAACCTGCTTGATTGATTCAATTCTTGAACTAGGATGTCTGTTGTATTATAATAAAGTTTTTTTTGACATTATTTTTTTCATATCATACATTTTTCTTCAGTAAAACCGTGTTTTATTTTGATGTCTGGTGTGCGTCAAATTCAAAAGGCGGCATACTGGCATGCGTTTGACGTTTCCGACACTACGGTCACGATAAGACACAAGCTTAGCTATGATTGGTGTATTTGGGCACGAGCCAGTTCCGCGTCAGTTCCGAAAAATGGAACTGACACTGATTGGCCAAGATTTAGAAATGAATGTGGTTCGGATGTGAGCAGCGTTAGTGGGGAGAAGCATTGCATTATGACACAAATAACGGCTGCGAAGGAGACTAAGAGAAGTGCTGAATTACTATCAATATACTGTAATGTGACCGTTTAAATCAAAACTCCTTTGAGCAGTTTGCAAATGATTTCCATTAATCACACATGTCATACCGTATATGGAAGTGTCCGATTTTACCGTGACCAAACACCTTCCATATAAGGTATGACGTGTATGATTGACGGAAAACTTTTGCAAACTGCTCAGGGGATTTTGATTTAAATGGTCGCGTAACAGTGGAATCAATGGTAAAGCAATTATCTTGAGAAAGGTACATATCAAGTATAGTTTTTTTTCATACATAACTCAAAAAAGTCTTATGCAATCATTTCTTTTGCACACTCATTTATACATACATTTGTTACAGCAAGATAATTTAGTCACCATCTCTCTTGAGAATAGAAGGGTTTACCCTGGTCCCAGAGGTTTTCTTTCTTCTTTCTTCTTCTGAACTTGATCGAAGCGATCAAAAGCGACGCGGCACAAGTTCGATTGAGAAAGAAAAGAAAGAAAACCTCTGGCCAGGGTAAGAAGGGTTGGGTTATGGTAGAAGATTCATTTCTGCAATAGCTGTTATTACAGTTGAGCCCGCAGTCAAATATTCTTCTGTTTTTAAAAAGTATGCAAATGAGTTTGGCTCGATTTCCGCCGCTCTCTTGAGTCCGGTCTTCGTTCTGGCTCATTTTCCCGAACAGCGACTGGTAATCGAGCCTACAAATGAGGCTAATGGGCCAATACAATGCCAGATTGACCCTTTCGATTTCGCCTCGTTTGCATGTCAAACAGCTAACAATACCAGATTGACCCTTTCGCCTCGTTTGCATGTCAAAACCGCTGACCGTCTGTAATAACTGCTATTATGCTTACTGCACTTGAGACTGCACTATGAGAAGAGCTTTGGAGGTCATTCACTCCAATTATTATTTCCAGGGAGGCCGGGGTGGGTCCGTCATAATTTCTGGCCTCTTTCCAAATGTACTCCCTCTGTATACAATATACTGTCATCAATTCATGTTGAATAACTAAGGAACCTACATGCGTGACCTATTTGACAATAAGCAGGTCTGATAGTGATAAAAAAAATATATTGTATGACGTAGGCATATGCAAAAATTTACCCTAGATTATCTCCCAAGATTATTGCAATATTAGCAGGGAAAGTTTCTGCTATGACATAAGTTATTATCCTAAAACCCGGATTTTTCTAAATTTACGGACTTATTAAAGTTTTGTGGGGTTTTCCCTCACTGTTGTTTCTTTTCCGGCTGGATTCTGATTGGCTGTTAACTACGTCATCTGTTACTATTTTTATCGTAATCCGCCCTCCGTATAAATGATGAGCGTGTAGCTTGGTAGCCGCTCACTGACCCGGTCACTCCAAAGAGTGTTTTATTCCGCAACCATGTTCAAAGATGAGTTAGTTTGGCGAAGTTCAGCTAAAGAAATGGCGACTGAAACACGTACCTACAAAATCAAGGACAAAAATTTCGAGGTTAAGTTCGAGTTAGATACTCGTTACAAGCTGTTGGAGAATATAGGAAATGGCGCTTACGGAGTTGTGTGTTCCGCCATTGACACGAAACACGGGAACAAGGTTGCCATCAAGAAAATACCCAGAGCATTCGATGTGGTGACCACTGCTAAACGAACATACCGAGAGCTGAAGATCTTGAAGCATTTCAAGCATGATAACATCATCTGCATAAAGAACATCCTCAAACCGCCCGAGGATTTGGAGCAATTTAACGATGTTTACGTTGTCTTGGATTTGATGGAAACTGACTTGCACCACATCATTCATTCACAACAACAGCTGACTGATGAGCACATTCGGTATTTTTCTCTATCAGATTCTTCGAGGATTGAAGTACATTCATTCCGCGAAGGTTCTGCATCGAGATCTAAAGCCTAGCAATCTACTGGTGAACCAGGATTGTGAGCTGAAGATCGGCGATTTTGGAATGGCTCGGGGGCTGTCGTCTTCCCCTTCGGAACAAAAGAGAGTTATGACGGAATACGTCGCTACTAGATGGTACAGGGCCCCGGAGTTGATGCTCTCGCTGAATGAATACTCAGAAGGAATCGATATGTGGTCTGTAGGTTGCATTTTTGCCGAAATGCTCGGCAGGAAACATTTATTCCCAGGAACAAATTATCTGAACCAGTTGCAGGTTACAGTGTTGTAGGTGTACAGTTTCTGCAAGCAAACATTTGTATATTTTGCACTTGACATCTTTCTTTGCAGGTTTTAATTCTTTGTTTATGCCATCAAAACGTATTTGATAGCCACTCCGGGAATCCATGTCAAAGATTGGGTTGTTTATCCAACTGATAAGACAAATTTCAATTTTGTTTTTCACAAGGGTGGGGAGGGTTAGAGGTCACGCCTTGTATAAGGAGAAGAGACTGTAAGTGTATCAAGCTGCCATGTAAAATATTGTGCCAAGACGTTTAATCAACACCTTTCTCAAAGTGATTCCCAGAGAAAATAATAATTGTATATTGTGCATTTTTTTTACCCTTAGAAATCCAGTGGGGTAGGGATGGGGGCAACCTCTGAAATGGTTTCTTTTGGAATTCTTCCAGATCCATACAAAGTCAATGTTAGTGCCTCTCTCCCAGAAACCCAATCCCCGTCCCCCCATCAAGAAAACAAACAACATTGAAGTAACAAACTTGTATAAAAAATATTGGAAGGGAGGGGGGTGAGGGGCATTTAAGCAACCTGTTGATGTTGGGATATTACGGACCTTCAGATTGAGGTACGAGTACGAGAACGAGTACGAGAACGAGTACGAGTACAACTTTTTAAACCTATTGCACATCCTCAAGATCATCATGTGTCACTCCAATCTCCGGCCAGAACCTACACTTCTACTGGTCAGTCACAGGGAAGAGCGAGGGCTCTGGGAACAATATTGTTTTGAAAGTAGAAACTCGTACTCGTTCTCGTACTCGTACCCCAATCTGAAGGTCCTATTGGATTTGGTGGAGGGGACAGCCAGTTGTTACAACACTTGTATTTATTTTCAGCTCATTCTTAGTGTGGTTGGCACTCCATCGGAAAGCTTCATAGAGCGAATGGGTGCTGAACGAGTCAAAACGTACCTCCGACAGCTACCAATGAAAGAGCCTGTCCCGCTGGACAAGCTGTACCCCAAAGACAAGTGTCATTCTGATGCACTAGATCTGCTGGGGAAAATGTTAAAGTTGGATCCAAAGGAAAGAATTGCAGTCGGCGAGGCATTGGCTCACAAGTATTTGAAAGAATACCACTGCGTTGATGACGAGCCATTGTGTTTTCCACCATTTGAATTTGACTTTGAGGACATTCCTTTCACCAAAGATGATCTAAAGGCAAGGATACTGACAGAAATCAAACAGTTTCACACAGACAGGTTGTTGATTTTGTCGCCAGTTTCTTGCTCTCCAAAGGAATTACAATCAAGTCAGATTTCATCAACCCAATCAAGTGCTAAAGGAAAGGACAAAAGTGCTCCAAAGAAAGGTATTTGTTATTGTAACCCTTTGCATCCCAATGTCAGTATATAACAGGGTTGTCGCAAAGCGTCAGCTGCCGGGGCATCAGGAAAATCTGACATTACAGAACGTACATGTATATGTTGTGGTTTAAATTTATTTTTGGTTTAAAATTTTCAAACCAGTTTGATTTTTATTTTCCTTTGTTTCAGATTATGGTAATGATATTAGACAAAGGAAAATAAAAATCAAACTGGTTTGAAAATTTTTAAACCAAAAAAAATTTGAACCACAACATACAATGTACATGTATATTATGTAGTTACAATCATTCTACAGTATATCAAAATATATTGTCTATGGGAAAAGGTTAAAATAACAAAGCACCTGTCTAACTACATGTAGTAAGATATTAGTCCAGGGCTCGAACTTGCAACTGATATGGTCACCAAAGCAACTAACATTTCATCCTTGGCGACTGAAATTTCTGGTTTATACATTTCTCTATGATTTAGATGATAAATAATTAAAAGATTAAAGTTAGAATTAAAACAATATTTCTCTGGACATTGTTAGTCATCTTTCCAGTCAACAAGTGTAATAATTATTATAAACAATAATTATTATAATTTATTATTGGATGAGGTTTCTGTGATATCCAGAATAATCAAGGTCTCGGTAAGAGTTATCAGCCGAAGCCGAACGCTTCTGCCACTGATGTTACTTAGTGACAATTCAAGCAATGCAAAGCGCGCAAACTTGACATGATTACCCTTGGAAATCATGCACTGCGGCCATAGATGACATGATTACCCGTGACCTTGAGTGTATGTATGTCCTTGACATGATTATTGTATAATCTGCAGGTTATTACCTGTGATCCTCTCGCTATTCTGTAGGTACAATGTAGATGACGTAGATGCTTTCAAAGGCACTGATTTCGAAAATTCACTGTACGCTTTCAGCCAATCAGAAAAGAGATAGTGAGTTGAATGTATAATAATAATGCTATCAGGCACTGAACAAATTCCTGATAAAATATTCCTGTTTTTAATAGGTAACATTCCAGTTTCTTCATTAAAACTGGTAGATGTTCGACAGAAGATGGAGCAAAATCTCAAAAGGAAAAAGGAGAAAGAAGAAAATAAAAGCAAGAAGTCCAAAGCGGCCAGACGGCAATCAGAAAACAAAGAAACAGAAAGCAAAGCAGGATAACTCCACAGGGTTGAGCGACAGTGACAAACAAATGTTAGCAAGGTGGGAAAACATGAGAAAGCAAACCAAACCGTTTATACATCCAATACGAAAGTACATGAAAGAACTAAGCGACCTGAAAGAAGAGGCCCTGTGTGATGATGTGAACCTGAGTGCCGCAGCCTCTTTGCAGCCACTCCTTCCACCTGGGAATCCCATTCAGCAACAGTTTCAGTTCACGCAGTTTGTACCCCAGAACCAAAATGGGAATGTGACAGGCTTGAAGGCTGTGAAGGTTTCAAGCCAGGCAGTGCCTATTGTGTGTGCCGGCGTGGTACCTCAGACTCTACAGGGAGGAAGTGCCATTGTTCAGACAGGTAGATCTGACTGTATATATATACAGTATTGCTATTTTGATTATTGGCAGCTGTGAACTGTTCCACCCAAAGTAAACCTGAACCTCCCCCCCCCCCCCCCCCCCCCCCCCCCCTACTACCAAAACCTGCCAAAACTGACAAGTGGCCCACTGTGCGAGGCAAGAAAATTCTCCAAAATACTTAGGCCAATTTATTGCCCCACCCCTTGGATCATTAATATTTTGATGACTTCAACACATCATTGAGTAAAACATTTCAAACAGAAAACAAGCTTAAAAACAGACTGCTTCATAAAATTTTTTAATGCCAGGCTTTATACATGCACATGTACAATGTAGAGCCTTGCATTTTTATAGAGACCAGACCCCTTTCCACCAAACATTAACCCTTTCAAGTTCAAAACTGAGTAAAAAATATTGAATGTCATTTTGCAAAACTGTCAAAAACACTTGAAAGTACTGCTCAATAGCTTACATTTGAATGGTCACACATTAGGGTTTTATCCACAGACTCCAAAGGCACAACCACATTTATTGACTCAAGGTTTGACTCTGGGAGTGAAAGGGATAATACCTTGTCACACTTGTGCTAACGGAAGATGCTGGGTATCTGAGCCTTTGCGCAAACAACATTACTGCTGTTATCTTGGATTCTGAGCCAACAAGGAACTAATCCGCACCAAGCCCTTACATCATGTACTAATGACCATCACTTTTAGAGTTGTAACTACTGTTGTCTTAACTCACTTAGTAGTAGTACAAATCATCCATTGATGACCTTTTCCCCTCATACCTTTTAGTTGCAGGAAAGCTTGTGCTTCTAGCACCAAACCAGGTTGTATCACTGCCTCATTCCATGGTAATGAACCTTCCAGTTCCCACGGCAACACCACAACAACTCATACTTGCTCCTCAAAAATCGACGTCACAAGTCCCTGCGAAACAAATCCTAACCACTACTGCAAGTAATCAAGGCTCCCAAGGAAATGTGACAAGTGTGCAGATTAATGCCACAGGAAATTCTGCGGGCGTGCCATTTGGATCAACAAAGACTGCAACTGTCACTTGTGACATTAGTACTGTTATGGGAAATTCTACTTGCAGCAATGCAGGAAGTAAAACAACAAAAACGACTTGTGCCGCTGTTTCATCAACGCCACAACTGACAAGTTTAGTAACAGGCGTTTTCTCAACAGCGCTGAGGACAAGTTTGACAACTGCTGTTTCATCAACACCGCTGCTGACAAGTACATCACCGTCAACTGCTGTTCCAATGCTATCGCAACAATCATCCTGCAATGCACAGATGAATTCTGCGTCCACTTTGGTTACTCAACTCGGAATACCTTCTCAAGTCACACCCAGTAAAAACATAGCAATTACAGCACCAGTTCCAAATAGAATAGTTAATAATGTATTTAATACTTCAGTGGTAAACATGTCAGCACCTCAGCAAGTAGCCTCTTTGGTCAACAGCATCACAAGTGCAGTGTCTCTTGGTAAAGAACAGTTATCGACAGTTTCACCATCGCCTTCACTGAATGCACCACACGTCAAAGCTACAACCAGCCAAAGTAATGCCCTGACAAACACATCACTTCCATTCTTGCCCATTGTAAATAACGAGCCCCTAACAACACCAGTAGCTTTGTCTACTCAAGTTACACAGTCGGAAATTAGCTCTGTTCTTTCAACATTAAATGATATCCCTTGGAGCACAGCATTGCAAACATGCACAAGTTCTAACATTCCATCACAGACACAAACAGTCCAATCCTCTACACTTCAGTCTACGGATCTTCTTTTCCCTCCGACTACAAATTTAGATTCAACTTCAGCACTTGCTTGTTCATCGTTTTCATTGACAGACTCGGTTGCGTCAACTGCAGCTCCATTAGACAGTAGTTTGGATATATGTAGCATGGCAGACAATGGGATGGCACCTTCCCTCTTGAGTCCTCGGAGCCTTCAGACAATGCTGCAGTGTATGCTCAGTCAATCTGATCAGCAGTTGCTTTGGAATACAATGCTTAACTCTCCAATGATGTCATCTCCTATTTTTAAACTGGCCGACACCTCAAACAGTACCGCCACAATGACAAGTACAGCGACAGAATCGCAACCCAGGATATCACCTCTTGAACTGGGATCAGAACAATTTATGACGTCACAGCAGAGTCACCTCATTGCGCAGGAACTGAAGTGTCACAACAAAACAATGACCTAATTCCTGAGAGCATTCATGATGCATTCAGTGACCTCAATGTACAAGGAGTCACAGAGCAGGACAGACTAGCTGAGGAGGTGATTTTCTCCAGCATGCTGTCATCCAGGGCAAAAGGAAGTGGTTATGGTTTAGGAATCGACATTGAAGAACTTCTTGATAATGCTGGAATAGTACAAGATGCAGCATTTAATCTGTAAGTACAATAATGTTATACCTTGTTCAACAATTCCCTTGGGGTGTTCAATTTTGGTGTTTTGGGTGGATTGGAGGGGATGGGGGTGGAAGTGACAAAATTTCTCTGACTGATACTTTTTGGGTAGTCACTCACATTCTGGCAGGTACAGTCAAATGTCCAGTAAGTACGCTCCCTTGGATCAAGAAAAAGTGTCCACTTGGGAGAGGTGTCCGCTTATGGGAAGTTAATAAAGTAGTGTTTGTATGTAGCTTACTAAGTGTCCACTTACTGGAGTGTCTACAGGAGGTTAAGGTCGTGTTCTATTGGGATCAACCGTTTTAGGTTGGTTGGGTTGGTTGGGTTTTTTCGTGTTCTATTGGGAAAAAAACGTTTTTGGTTGTTGGTTGATCAACTTTTCAACTGAACCGAAACTAGGTTGAAATGGTTGAAAAAGTAGCCTCCTACGCATACGCTCTTTGGGCTCGTCACGGGAAAGATTGCGTGACGAGCCCAAAGAGCGTCTGCGTAGGAGGCTATTGAAAAAGTTGATCAACCAAACCAACCGAAAATAATGACTATTCCCAGGAGTTACCGCGTTTCAACCAAAAACGGTTGGAAAAGTGTTCTATTGGGAAACCTCAACCGTTTCAACCTAAACCGGTTGCAGTTGAAACGGATCCCAATAGAACACGACCTAAGTGTCTGCTTGTGGGATTGTCTGCTTACGAGAATGTCTGCCTTCAGGAGGTTAAGATTGACAGGAATTTTGCATTACAAAAGTGGTTAGGTTTATAGGCTTATTACAATTTACATGTTTGCTACGTGAGTTCAGGAAAATCCTAGTCATTGAGACATTTCATAATGATAAGTCAGATGTTGATCCGTCTTGCGAATTAAGTGGGCTAAACAAGTCATTTATCTCTCCACTCAGATGTAGCCCTTATAAAGACTCCTGTCTCACGCTTCCAGCTGTCAGCTTGCCTAACAGTCCATCGCTGTCGGCATCGCTGCTCTCTGATTGGTTGGATGGCAAGGACATGCTTCCCACCGATATTGATGAAATTCAGAAAGAACTGGAATCTAACTCTGTGCTGGCACTTTTCCAAGAAATGGAGGATTCATGACCCCATGCACCTTGTGTACCGCTTATGGTATTGTTTTCAATGCATAGCTGCTATTTGATTTAGTCATACGTCATGTACCTTATTACAGGAACTTTTTGAGACATCATATTTTCCTGGTCAAGTTGCAAAAATTTTGGGGACGCGAAATAAAGGTGCCGCGAATATTAGTCCCTGACTATACTAATGCATTTTCAAAAGTCTCCATTTTCATTTGGCCGAAAACGTATCAGAATATTTTGTCCACAATTGTAAGAGTTCTCGTATCGTTTCACCTGTCGACACTAATGAGTTTTCGTTTGAAAAAGCATACTTTGTATGCGTTTTTGCCTGTCGTCCACACTTTCAAACTTCTCTGTTTTTATCCATCCATACACTAATGCGTTTTAGTTTAAAGTCTCCGTCCACACTAAAATGATGCGTTTAATGAAATCATTTTCGAAAGTATCCGTTTTCATCAGCATTTCGATCGTTTTAGTGTGGGTAATAGGCAAAAACGCATAAAAAAGTATGTGTTTTCAAACGAAAACGCATCAATGTGGACGTGGCCTTAAAATGCCAATACATGTCGAGTAGAAACGTTTTTGTACGCGTCGTTATCCTCTACATCGCGATCCTCGTCAGATTTGCTCCAAGTCAGTTGTCATAAGCGTTTTACGTGGAGGGCTCGCGGGTATTGCGTGTTAGACACGCGAGTAACAGCATGAGCGCGACGCGCGAGTATCGCAGCGGAACGACCTTCCTCATGAGCGTCCAATTCTAAGTTCGTTCGTTCCATGTCCCAATTCGAGTACGGACAATAGTTTCGGCCTTGATGGCGTCATATATAGTTCGTCCCCCTGTCATCAAACTGTCCATTCACTGTCTCCTGTCCGTCCATCTAAACAACTTATCTAAACAACTTTTAAACTTGCGTGTGACTTAATATAAACAGAACACAAAGTTAACACTGTTTGTTTGCTTTCCTTTCCTTCAACTTGCTAAATTCTCACTAAAAATTATGCAAAAATGCGAAAATTTGGTGTCGCGAAATATCCGCCTTCTACAACTGCGAACTGAAATTAAGTTGTCGGGAAAGTTTCCTGTATAAGGTGCGTCATACTTTGGCATACATCAAATGTTAGCAAGTAACTGTGAGTAGTTAGGCCGGCTAGTGTTAGGATTGGAGAAATGAGTTGTTTTCCGGCTTTACTGACCTCCATATTGAACCATTTATTGGTCAAATATGGAGATCAGTTTGCTAGGAAGCAGTGATATTCTAAAGCAGTTTTTGTGATGAAAGGTTTTTTTGTCAGTATAGAAAACAAGTTATTAATAATAATTTTATTGTATCAACTAAATTCTTGTAGAAATGCTTGCTCGGAGCGGATGGCTAGGTGTTTTGCGCGAGGTAAAGAGTGACAGAGTTAATTTATAAAAGAACTAAATATGTATGAAGCCTGATGTAAATACTTGAGTGAGAAGAGAACTTCGGACCTCGTTATTACGGCCACTTCTTTTTGGCCAGAACAAAAGCTCAATCAATTTCTTATCTGAAAATCCCTTACCCTGCTTTCAGACGTTTCCAATTTCCTTGCTTCATGCGGAAAAGTCAGTGACGACGTGAAGCAAGAGACATCTGCACGCCCATCTCTTTTTTCTTCTTCATAAATTTCAATATCCTGCTAATACTAGCACTCGAAATGCGGCCTAGGCTAGCCTGATGACAAAAGCAAATAGAAATTCAGTTGAATAACAATTGCGTTCAGTTACCCCGTTAATACTCGAACAATGTTTTTTTTTTGCCCATGGATGGCGGTCGTCTGAACTCAATCTTTGGGTTGTACCAGGGTGTTCAAATTTTTAGTTGGTATTAAAGCATGACATGCAAATATCACCACGAAGACAAGTTAAGTGGTTACTGGTTTCTCGTTTCGTGGTCAAAGCTACATCCGTCTTTCAGAGAACAAGCCACATACTGTAAACTCCCCCCCCCCCTTCCAAAGAAAAAAGAAGTAAGCCCTCTAGAAAAAGCACCCGCATCTTAGATGCAAAAATTACATTGATAAATATGTGCTCAGGTATATTATACCAAAATTAGCTTGCTGTATAGAGCAGACGTACAAGCCCATCAAATGGATACTGTATGTCGTGTAGCATTTCTTCGAGTCCCAAGCTCGAACTATTATTAAATAAGTATATTAAACTCTCCTTACATGACCGCCATACAGTTCTTTTAATTTTAGTTGTGAGAATCTGGCGGTTGATGGATGTTGGCTTGCCTGGTTCCTAGAGGTTTTCGTAGTTGTTTCTTTTAGAGTGAAACAGCGCCCGTCACGAGTCGAAGCGCACGAAAGAAAAAACTTCTCTCGCCGCTTCGTGGCTCAAGTTTGGTGGAAATGAAGTGGCCCACAATGTAGACTATTGGGCTTATCAGTAATTGCGTATAGCCGATAAAGTTTATTTTTTTTAGAAGAAGAGAGTAAAGAAAACCTCTGGGACCAGGGTAGCTTTGGGGAGTTAAGGGTTGTAAAAAAGGTTATATTTGTTTCCTGGTAGAATGGTGTGTTTGTAGCATCAGAATGAGCTCTCGTGTATTAAAACAGACGTAGCACATCACATGTAGCAGTGTATGTCTGTTTAGTCTGTATAGCAGTTGCTTCTGAGAGTGACAAATCAAAAGAAAACAACACACAAGCAACCGAGAGACCTTTCGTAGATTCGAGTAAGAATGCGAGATGTCCCGTGTCTTTGTGGAAATGTCGTAGTGGCCAAAACAAGTTCAGCTGTCCTTAAAACTCAACCTCGTCGATTATGTTGCGCACAAAGAGTGATAGAAAGTTTTCTGGGATATAAGCTTTTCTTAGTACTTCGCTGAAAACTTGATAACAGTGAATCTCTCGGGTAGTCGGCGTTACTCGGATCTAAAGGTCTCTTCACATTTCTTGTCAAAGGAGATGTTTAGCAGACTAGAAGCATTTCAATTTTACAACATGGTGCGTCCAGCAAGGTTGAACATTTCCAGCACAATGCTATTTTTCGCTCTTGCTTGATTCGCAAGAATGCCTTCCTCGGAGACCCAGGTCCTGTTTGTCGGGCGCGACGAAGTTATTACAGGTCGTGCCGGTTTTTCCCGATCTGTAAATTCGTCGCGCCCAACTAACTGACCCTGGGTCTCCGAGGATGTGAACAAAATGAGAATTACAAGCCCTGACTTGTCCCCAGTCGTAATTGCAAGACGCGGTCCGTGTCTTACTATTTTCTTATAAGAGAAGACTGGGGACAAGTCAGATGCTATTTCAGTTTTGTTTTTGAGCCGAATAAAGTCTTATATTTTTCATACAAGTAAAATACTTTTATTATAAATTACATATTAACTCATTTGTACAGAATCAAATCGACAATTAAAAGTCATTTTCCAGGAGCAGTATTTTCTTTCTTTTTCTTCTTCGGTCTCGCCAAGGGAAGCGCTGGTAGTTTGAATCTTGTCCTGCAACACAGTTTGGACAGAGTTAAACCTACTGAAATCAAACAGAATTTCTCCCAGAGAGCGGTTTCATTGACTGTCGAAAGTATAAATTTAATGTGTATGCTTTGTGTTTTTTTTTTTAATTATAGCAGTTATGTGATTGGTTAAAAAAATCGCGCAGCTTGCTCTAACCAATCAGAGCAAACTTTAATTTGTTCAACCAATCAGGAGCAAAACCAAAACCGATCGTGACTTGACTTAACGCGAGTTTTCCCGCGCTTGGCACCCGCTGCATGTTTTTTTTGGTTGCTTCGAGTTCTGATTGGTTCATTGCGGGTGGATAGATATGGTTGTTCAAAGGGTGGATAACGCTATCCACCCGGGCCCAGTTGTTCAAAGGATGGATAGCGCTATCCAACGGACAATTCGCTATCCAGTGGATAAGTGTTAACAAAACAAATACGCTATCCACTGGATAGTAATTTATCCGGTGAATAGTGGTATCCATCTTTTGAACAACCGGGCCCTAGTAAATCATTATCCAGTGGATAATTGTTAACAAAACAAACTACGCTATCCAGTGGATAGCGATTTATCCGGTGGATAGCGTTATCCACCCTTTGAACAACCAGGCCCAGATGTGATTACTTTGGTACGATACTCATTTGAAAACAGATAGCTCTGTGGTAGAACGTTTGCTGCGGTATCGCAAAGGTCCTAGGTTGGCCGGAATCCTGAATCACTTAAAAAACCTCTAATTTACCTCTGTACAAACAACGACCAAGGTGCACAGGTAAAGCTCACGCACTTGCCTTTCAAACCGATTTCGCTGAAACTTTGTAGAAAATAATCTCAGATACAGTAACTCCACTACCAACGTACCAGTTGAGGGCAAAATGTGACGGAGCCCGCAGTTGCCAAGTAACATTGCGCCGGCCATGCTGCATGGCGTGACAGTTTTTCGAAGAACTCGCGAACTCCTCGAGTGATTCAACGAATATTTGCCAAAAACAGCACGAAAATTGAAAACATTTCAATCCCAACGATTGAAATGGCATTCGATCAAGTTTGAATGTGTTGCATGACTTTGTAAAATCGACATGTCAGAATTGAGAATATCAAACTTATCAAGAGAGGATGATCTAAGAGAAGGATTCCCATGTCACATGATAATTTTTGGAAATCTATTAATAGTTTCGCGTCATCCTGTGAAAGTTACTTTCGAGGCTCCGACATCACGTTACTCGAACTGACCAATCAGGTAGCGCTCTTAAAATAGCTCAGCTATGGACTAATTTCAAAAAAATTATCTGACTGGAAGAGACCAATGTATGGGGGAATGCTTCTCTTAGATCATCCACTCTTGAAATTATTCAGTCCGTTTTGAGGCCAATGCGAGACACGTTCAGTAATCCAGGTGTAGAAACGGAAGATTTTCTCCGGTAGATCATCACTTGCTGGCACTTCATGGTATCACAAAAGACGTTTCTTTTCTAATTCAACACTGTTATAAGATACTTGAATAAAGAGTGAAGACAAACTTACTGGCAAGTGAGACAGAGTGGAAGGAACTGGCAATAAACTGCAACAAAAATCAAAAGGAAAACCATTAGAGTTCGTTTTGAAATAATAATAATTTTTTTATCATATACACGAACTCACGAAGGGTACAACTTTGTCGCATGTGACTTCTGTAGCTCGCGCTGCTCGCGTCACGTAAACATCGTATACAACTCCCATCATGTACATTGTATGTTGCTACGATTTCCGTAGGGTTTTAAAACATGTTTCAAGATCCTACGACATGTTTTCGTGTCGTACACGATAATCGTAAGCAAGTTGTGGTTTGATTTACATTATATGAAACAATTCGTGTCGTAGGCTTGACGTAAGCATGTTACATGCGTCAAAGTTGTACCGTCTAAATCAGCCCTAAAAACATCCTAGCTTATTCCTTTTTCAGGTTTATTGAAATATTACGGTATTTTTCACCTTAGTAACCCATTATTACGTGGAGGCGCGGAGGTGGTTAGCGCGTAACTTGACTGCCGGGGTCACTGTGTTGTGTTCTTGGGCAAGGCACTTTACTCTCACAATGCCTCTCTCCACCCAGGAGTATAAATGGGTAACGGCGAATTGTTAGGGCAACCTGACAAAATGCTGGGGAGAGAGATCGACTAGTATCCCGTCATGATCCAGAGGAGTAGGAATACTCCTCTTCATGCTACGTTTCATTCGTGAAGTTTGTACATCTCAAAAATGACTTTAAAAAAACGTATCGTGACGTAGGCTCTTTTAAATCGATTACAGTCGAAGCTCTCTGAGCGGACACTCTTGTAAGCGGACAGCTCTACTTACGGCCGCCTTGACAAAACCCCGTTTGAATTCTAACTCATACAAACTCTGTATTTACGCATTCCCGTATTAAAGCGGCCAGCTCCAGTTGCGGACACTTTTTCTGCTTCCCGAGGGTGTCTGCTTACGGGAGCGGCTTCAACTGTATTCAGATTGTGATTCGTAAATGCAGTTTTCAACAATGGGAGTGGATGAAGTGAATATGACGCACAATAGAAGAAAAGCTGTCATTGTACATTATCAGTCTTACTTGATAAACAAACTGAACAAACAAATCCAATGTCCACAAGTCGCCTGTGACAGAAACACGCAGCTCTGTAGTCAATGTGCATCGAGGAGGGCAGAATCAACTGTTCACGGACTGGTGGCTCGGGAAGGAACACCCACTGGAATGAAACAATTCGCTTTAAATCTTAAACAAAAGATGTACATATGATAAGCCAGCATTCTGCGGGGTAAGGGAAAGCCTTACAGTAAAATCCGTTAAACCGTGAGCGCTCGAAATATTTCTGGAATGTTCTTTTTGCTAGCAATTAGCAATCAGCAATTCCTCTGAACGAGTTTTATTGAACATCCGTTTTCGGTAAATTCGTTCACAGGTATGCACTTGTGGTTTCATCTCGTCTTTGACACCAGTAAGCAAATGATACAATTAGACTTGCTTCAAGTCCATCCCTTTTATTGTGCTCAAGAAGTTCGCGAAGAAGACGCACCATTTATTAATAATTGCGCATTCGACGCGCAAGTGTAATAAAGCCGCAACGCACGAGTATATTAGCGTTTCCCAGCCATTTTAACTCGCACTTCGCGCACGTGATGTGCTAGGGCTCGCGTGTGACACACGCGTAAACTGGCGCTTCCTCAGAGGGAGAAAGAAACCCTTGCGAGTACCATTATTGCTAGGTTTCCTTTTCTGAGCTTTTCAAAATCCTGCTGAAAGTAGATAAAAGCGCTTCCTGAAACTTCAGAAATAACGTCACTCAACTCCAGGCTGTAACAATCATTCACTAACCAGTAGGTATTGAAGTAACGCAAGAGTCTGTGGCACTTTAAGGTACATTCCACCTGTAATGTCGGCTGCCTGGAAGAACAAAGTTAAAAAGATCCAGTTTTTAGCCACACCCAAATCTGCCAACTCTTGCGGTACCCTAATGGTTAGCGAGTTGGACGCTGAACTGAGCGATGTGGGCCGGAGTTATTGTGTTGTGGTCAAGACACTTAACTCTCACAGTGCCTCTCTCCACCAAGGAGTATAGATGGGTACCGGCGACAACATGCTGGGGGTAACTTGTGATGGACTAGCATGGGAGTAGCAATACTCCTAAGTGCGGGATACTTACATGTAGCAATACAGACAAAGATGCGCTTCCAAGAACTAACAATGATTGTGAACTTGTAGCATGCTTTAGCCATACCTGTTGCAAAAATCCTGAGTGTTCATCCAGTACACAGGCATCGATCACAGTATTCTGAACAAATTCATCAATAAATTCAAATTAAATAAAGAAAAACATGTATGGTATGTATGCCCTGGCTGCAAGATTCAGAAAGTAAAGGCCTGATCAAACGGTCACAACATTCTCACAACAATTGTTGTGACATGTTGTGACCTGTCACCATGCCCGGTCAAACAGCCACAACAACCTCTCAACATTTCAAGAACAAAGAAATGTTGTCACAACATTGTTGTGAGGGGTGTCAAACGGTCTCAACATCGGCTCTCAACAAATGTTGTGAGAATGTTGTGACAAATGTTGTGACCGTTTGATCAGGCCTTAACTCCTCGGGATTACTAAATAATCTCATGAACAAATTTTATTCATAAAACATTTATTTTCTTGGGGTTTTAGAAAAATATATTTTGGCCATGTAACACAAATGTAACACTTACACTTTTTTGAGCAGCAAATATACAGTTCATTATTGGCATATATTGTGTAGATACATCTGGTGCAGCTTTCAAAACCTGTAGAAAAATGAGTGTAAAACAAAAATATCATAAAATGGATTCATCACTATCTTTAGCTTAGTACAGTATATTTTAAATAAGTGATCTGTTACACTTACCAAAATCCGAGACTTGAGTTTTTGTCCAACTAAAAGAGGACACATATATTATTATTTCCAATAATTAGTTGCTTACTTTCTCAAATATTTTTTCAATAATTAGCTTAAAGTTTTCACTTTACATTTTAAAAAAACGACAAACTGACTACATGTTGAAATTGATTACTTTCTAAAGGAACTGCTAAAGAAATTGAATTGAAGTTCATAAAGGTAAATTAATCACTGTAGCGAATTTGGATGGAAAGCTGACATTTTGAGTGTTCATTGACTAGATGTTGGTCATTTAAACAGGTTTGAATACAGCACTCTGCATCTCATAAAGAATATAAGACATGTTTATTACCTGGGCATTCTCTCTCTGCTCTGTGAATATCTAACTGAAAGGTTAAGGTTAAACTATGCTACAATCCTTGGGCTCAGCACATCCTGATAACTCACCCGTGCTGCTATTTTAAAACCAGAATCAGTACTTTATCGGTTTTCCTCAACAATTCATAGGCACCCATATTCTACAAAGGAGATGTATTGGACTCCAGATCGAGCGGTCCGGGTTTGAGCGCTGGCTGGGGTCGATCATTGTGTTGCGTTCTTGGGCCTCTCTCCACCAGTGGCGGATCCAGGGGAGGATCGGGGGGTCCGGACCCCCTATCAGACCTGAGGGGTTTTTGCTTTCACCATTATCCATAGAAAAACCATCTCCAGAATCCACCAAAA
The DNA here is from genome assembly GCA_029204205.1 of Desmophyllum pertusum. Classification (NCBI taxonomy): domain Eukaryota; kingdom Metazoa; phylum Cnidaria; class Anthozoa; order Scleractinia; family Caryophylliidae; genus Desmophyllum; species Desmophyllum pertusum. Next base: position 6,013,729 of record MU825874.1, read on the forward strand.
TGCACTTTTCAGAGCTTGAAATCTCAATTTTTTCTGGGGACAGCACCCCAAACACCCCAAATTAAGGGAAGCGCCCCCCACCCGCCAACCTCCGGTGCCCAACCCTACTCCCCCCCCCAAAAGGAAATCTTCTACTTCACATTTTCGGGTAAACCCTTGGACCCCTCCTATCAAAAATTCCTGGATCTGCCCCTGCTTCACCCAGGAGTATAAATGGTACATGCGACAACATGCTGGGTGGGGGGAGGAAACCGCGATGGACTAGCAACCCATTCAGGGGAGTACCGATACTCCTAGTTTGCTTCATGCTACAGAAACTGGGATAAGGTACGGCAGTGTGGGCTGGTTTGGCCCAAGTGCAGCTTTACCTATTACCATATTTGTACCGCACCTGGGTGAGATCTATAGGTGCTGTGAGAGTGTACGTATCTTTGACTGGATCAAGAGGTCTAAGTTCAAGCCTGACCAGGAATTTTTGTTGTGTTGTGAAATAAACTTAAGCGCTACACCAAGTCACAGAAACTGACAAGTTAAATATTGATTTCCTTGAAGCTTATGAATTAGAAACGTTATGACAATTATTGCAAAAAGATACAACACAAAGCCATAGTTAAGGCACTAGCAAGAAGAGTAGGAGGCACCTCTGAGCTGTGGTCATCTGCTGAATAAAATGACAACAAAACCCCATATAACTGTCAAATATTTATAAGTCAAATACACAAGATTTTAATCCTGGGGGCATCAAGACTGAAAACTCATGCATATGCATCAGAGTTCAGGTATAGTGACAACCAGAAAATGTTGCCACCCCACCTTTTAAGAGTGAAAAAGGCCCTCCATTTTTGAAGTAACGAAATGCCCGGGGGGGGGGGGGGGGGGGGGGTACTCCCCAAAATTTTTGGTGGGGCTGTGCGGCCCGCTTCTTGAAACCCTTATCCTATTTCAGACCAAAATATGTGATTTTTGATACCCTATTTCAGACCTGACCCAAAAATCGATACCCTATTTCAGACCCATAAAATTAGTACACGTGTCTAATACATGACTTCAGCTACCCAGGAATGGGTTCCATTTGAAAAGGGCTTCAAATTCCCCAATGTTAATGGCAAAAAACAGTTTCGTCTAAAAGCCAAACCAAATTCCAGACCAGAGTGCGCAAAACATACCCTATTTCAGACAAAAATGGTCAAAATCTATACCCTATTTCAGACCAAAACGGCTCAAAAACCATACCCTTTGGGGCGGCACATACTGGATGTACCTATATAGCTTATATAAGGGAGTACCCCCCGGGCAAAATGCCCATCTTCACTTTGCAACACTCCCCCCCCTGACCATCACTGGATCTGCCATTGAATGGTATGCCATAATGACAAGTGTCTGTATGTGATGACTTCTGTGAATTTGATCAGAAGCTGTTGTACAGTAGGGGGAGGGGGGAAGGGGGTGACAGGGGGTCTGAACGTCCAGCTTCCCAGCAAAAATGTATCCCAGTTCCCACCAACTTCCAAGAGAATGCGTGGTTTCATAAAATATCCATACTCCCCTCATCCCTTGGAATTTCCAGTTTAGCTTCATACTTTCCTTGGGGTGGGTATGGATATTTTCTGGAACCGCACAACTCTCTTCTCCTGCCTCCCGTAGACTTCCCACCCCCTTTACTCCCAGGTTCCTGCGCCCCTGACGGTAGTGTTGCTGGTTTGAATCTGTTTCTGTAAAACCTTCTAACACTTATGATCTCAATCTAAATTAGCTTATTTATTCGTACAGTTTCAGTCCACATCTAAATATTGACAGTGACAAAACTTGGGGGACTCCTATATAAAAGTGATGGGGATGCTGTTGTCTTGTTTAGGGTCTAAATTACAAATTTTGGTCTCACTTAGGGTGTTCAGGACGAACGCCAATATTTTTACCCATCAAGGTATCGTTTAGGGTTGCACGCAAAGAAATTAAAAAAACACCATCATATTGTGTTGGTGGCCTCATTACCGGAGATGATTGCAACTTAATTAAAGTCACTATAACACTTGTTTGTCTGTCTTTTTTAGAATGGTATATTATAGGAGTCAAATAAAGCTTAAGCCACGCCCAGATTGTCTCCTTTAGGGGTTTAATTCAAATGTCCGACGAGCATCCCCGTCTCTTTCATAAGGGAGTCCCCCGGCATAAACATTCCAGAGATACAATTCATATGCTTGCGGTTTTCTGCTGTCATGAGATTGGCAAACATACAGTTGAAATTCCTTCCACATAGTCTGTCGGCCTCTATATCTGTAGTCAGTACCTTTTGAATCTTCTGCAGACAACAGATTTTTCAGTTCAGTAATAATGGCATCATTGACGTCGGCGAACCCTTCATATTTCCCATCTGAGGGAAGATCTTTCTGACCATTTTCACCAACACCACTAGCAGAGTCTTCTTGTGGAAACACAAACTTGCTGTTTGAAACGCAAAATATGATAAGTTAATATGTTACACCTGTCAGCGAGTCTTGCTCGTCCAGGTCTAAAACTTAGTTCATTTTTACACAAATTATTATTTATTATTTGTCTTACCTGGAGCTCAAAAGCCTAAAGTGATAAACCCATAATGAACAACAGGAATATGTAAGAAAATTAATAGACAATGATGTTGTCATGCTAGTTGCCGGTGGGGAACTTCGATATAAAAGTGGCAGAGGTGATTGTCATACCTTTTAGGGGTTAAAATTCGTGGTTTGGTACCGCTTAGGGGTGTTAAAATCTAAAATGACTACCGTTAGAGTTATTCCGGTACTAGTTTTGTCTTAGAATTGGTACCTCTTAGGGGTGAAAATGAATGAAGCCATGCCCACAAAAAGAGATTCTGGCACCTTTTAGGGGTTCTCTTCAAAATTTCCGACGATCACCGCAACACTTTTTATATGGGAGTGCCCCCGGGGCTAGTTGACCCCTATGGCTACACTAGGCGTTCTAGGGGCAGATCCAGATGTACCCAAATGGGGAGCTGCGAAGGGCATTTTCTTACTGCAATGAGGGAGAGGGGGGAGTGAAGATGGGCCTTTTCTTGCTGCAATAATGGAGGAGGAGGGGGAGTTCAGCCCTTCATGGGGCTCCCTCTCTTAAAACCACCACTGCACTAGCTCTGCCCTTACACATCAGGGCCCGGTTGTTCAAAGGGTGGATAACGCTATCCACCAGATAAATCACTATCCAATGGATAGCATACATGTAGTTCGTTTTGTTAACAATTATCTATTGGATAGCAATTTATCTGGTGGATAGTGTTATCCACTCTTTGAACATGACTGGGGCCAGTAAAGGAGATTAGAATAAAGGAATAAGATGCATCAATAAAATGTAAACAAATGAAGTTAATACAGCCAACTCTCTCTTAACGGACATGCACCTCTATAAGATGGAAGTACACCTCCATAAGATTGACACCTGGTGTTGGTCCCTGCACAGTCTTTTTCAGTCATTTTACTGTATCTAAACTCTCTGTAAGCTGGACACCTCTCTAAGACAGACAGTTATTGCCGGTCCTGATGGTGTCCGTCTTAGAGAGAGTTGACTGTACAATGACAACTATAAAATTTATGGCTAATGTGCTTATACTCAGTCGTACCTTGTGCTGGTGTGTGATACGATAAAAGAAAGACAGTTGTCGTGTTTCATCATCAAATGTGCATTACAAAACACCATGAGACTGTCCACACAGTGTGTCAAACTGATCTGAAAAGTTCATTAAAATGAACAGTTATTAGAAATATGGGAATAATATCTATTACTGTAATGAATGACAATAATAAAACTTAACCAGTAGCCGCAATCTTATTTTTATGCTGTATTGATGATTTTTTTGTTGTCTAATGCGTGGTTCGATTCCTACTGTTACTATCTCCCCCGGGCAATCCCCGGGACAAAGTGGGACCTTGTAGCTCGGGGGTGGGGAAACTGTGTTTGAAAAAACCCGTGAGAGGAGCGTTAAAAGCTAAAGAAACACGGATGAGAAACAAAAACAGTGGGAGATATGTTTCCTGACCTTGTATGCATATGAGTCCACGTTGATCTATTTTTAAAACGTAATAAATATAAATGTCTTCTTGGGGAAACAGGGCAGTTTGTTTTTACAGTTCGTGAAATGATAATTGCCCTTTCTTTGTGAAGCGGGTTGGGGGAATAGGAGGAAACTAGTAACAGAAAAAAAAAAAGGGAAATCCCCAAGTCACCTCCAGCCTCACTTCTGTGCAAAGGGGATTCTAAGCACAAACTGTAACAGTGAATTGACATGTACATTACACGATTTATTTCACTGATATAATAATATAGTATATTTTATATAGAGATCTTGCATGAAGAACGAAATTCGACGTTTGATTCAGCTGTAGAACTAGACTCGCGCTAAATATAACGATAAGCTATTGCTCAGATCTAGAGCTACTTTGATAAAAGAAAGGTTAGTTTTCGATTCATTAGCTAGCTGACCTGTTGTTGTTGATTTCCCTCACTAACAATTCTTCCCCACCACACGGGATTGGCATCAAGAATAACTACCAGGAGATTTGAAATGTTTTCTGAAAAATAGGACAATACGATTGATGTGAAAGAAAGGCTTAGGCGTCAATCATACTTAGAAAGTTGACAAAGTTTGAAACGAGTCTCACCATCCGCCATGTTGGAGTTTTGATATTATACGTCATGTAACAAGTCACGCATTCTCCCCTGGCAATGATCTCCGCCCCCTCCCCTCCCACAGACGAAAAACATCTGACTCCGAAAAATCCCTATAGCCTGCGTGCAAATTCAAAAATTATTTCAAAGAAGAGGAATCGAAAAAAAATCCATGTGAATTATTCTTATTTTTTGTCCATTTTTTCAGTTTGATTTATGAGGGGTTTCTGCTTTTTCTATATTTTTTATGATTATTTCAAAATTGAAAGTTTGAACATTTGGACCATACAACAGCAATTTCTATCTAATGATGGATATGATTGGGTTAGTTTGGTTCGAATTTATTTTAGAAAATTTGTAGTCTATTTCGGTCATCCTGATTTCGGTGCGTTCCAGGGCGGCACTATCAATACTTATAGCAAGGCGAGGGGACTAGGGAACTCCCTCTTTTGAACTCCCTATTCATCGCTCCCACTGACCGAACGCGTGGAAAAATTTGTACCAAGTTGTACCATGCCAATTTGTACTATACCATGCATGCCACTCTTCGAAGGACATTGGCCACATATACACTTCTTGTACCTATTTTTACAACTCAAATGAAAATAAAAATTTGAAGCTGAAAATCCACCAACATTTAGCATAAAATTGAAACTTATGTAAAGTGTATAGTCATAGTGAAATTCTGATGAAATCAGGGACACAACGTTCAATTCGGCAAAACTGATGAAATGTGGTGAAACTTTCCAACATTTTGCGTGACTCCGGACGTCACACGACATGCATTGAAGCGAGGCAAATTCAAAGATCAGCAAAAATAGGCTGCCATGTTGATCTTCACTGTGTGTCCTGCAGAAGCAATGAATGAAAGATGACAAATATCACCACAGCTGGGTCTGATGCCTGGTCTTCTGTCACTGAACAGAGTATTTTTCTTGACAATGGCCTTAGATTTGTTGTCGAGGCTCTCCAGCCTCCTCCAATCTCCACTGAGCCCTCGACATTCGTGGAGTGTATATCCGAGCATAAGTTTGAAAGTTCTTCAAACGCGGAACTCAGCAGGCGTCTTTTGAATGCATGTGCCCTACAACATGGCTCATATTACAAGTTTTTCAACTATCGACAACGTGCCTTACTTGGCTTATGGCAGTCACAGAAATCCAAGATAATATCGTCGAAACTTTCTCGCCCTCCTGCCGATGGACCTAAAGTCACAACGGGCGATATGAAACCGAAAAGACAACTACAAGATGTTTCTTTTTCATCGCATGTTAGTCTTCTTCTGTTAGTTCCTATTCTACAGTCTCAAAGTAGGACAGATCCTTCGTTAGCTGGGCAGTGTACAGAATTATTACTGCAGTGTCTTCAAAATTGCGCTCCGAATTCTCTGGCAGTTGAACCTGTTAGTTGTATCAAAGGTTTGGCTGATCTGCTCTGCAGTTGGTTGCAGCAAGCAAGCAATGAGGAAAATATCAGTAGACACGAAGAATTAGCTCGTAATGGAGTGAAACGAGAGAGTTTGGTGGCAGCACTCATCGCATTAGCTTGTGGGAGGTAAATAAACGCAAATTTTAAAATTTGTTTGTTATCAAATGCATGACATCTGAGAAAAAATTTGATCTGTTTTGCTAATTTGATACTCCTACCATTGTTGATTTATGAAAAAGAGAGATTTGTTTTTGTCAGATGTCATCACTAAATCTCAACACTTAACATTAAGAGGATTAGCAAATAACTGTTAATAGTTTGTATCCATGGCCATTTTCCCATCAAATCCTTGAATCAGGGTCACACCAGAGTCGCTTGGCATGACGCGTGACTAGCTCAGGCATAGTACACGGCTCTGGTGTGAGGTTGATTCAAATGTTAAACTTCCAAACTCAACAGCCCTCTGAGAAATTTTCTGGCAGCTGGTGATTTGGCCTCAAATATATTCAGTACGTTGATTATTTGCTGCTTACATGTACTTTACACTGGACGCACCTTGTAGGCAAGAGGACCTGGCCCTTGCTGCTTACTACTCCTTTTATGTTGCTTACTGACAGTCAAACCTGTATCAAGCAAACACTAGTGTCCGCTTAATACAGGGTGTCCACTTACAGCAAGGCACCCAAAAGTGTGACCACTTTTAATTCATTCACATTCTTTCGTGCATGCAGACTACCCAATCAGAAGCCGAAGAATAGTTATCAGACTTGACTTCTGATTGGATAGTATTTGAGCGCCTTGTTGTAATAGAGGTAATAATAATTATTAATAAAATATTATTATTAATATTAATTAATAATATTATTAACATTATTAATTATTATTAATATTATTAAATTATTATTTACAGTAAATAAGTTGATAAATTGTGGACTTTTAATACTGTCCGCTTAATAAAGCTACAGTAAAGCCACACTCGGGCCAAACTGGCCCACACTGTCAGAGCTTCTCCTGGTTTTCATAACATGAAGCCGACTAGTACTGCCACTCCCCTGGATAGGATGCCTAGTTCATCGCAGGTTACCCCCCCACCCCCCCCCCCGCATTTTGTTGCCAGTACCTATTTATAATACTGTGAGAGTAAAGCGTCTTGCCCAAGAACACAACACAATGACCCTGGCCAGTGCTCAAACCCAGACCTCTCGATCCGGAGTCCAACGCACTAACCATTTAATACGATGTCCATAATACATGTTTGACTGCACTACAAAACATGCATGGAAGTGCTTATTTGGATTTTTCTATGATCTACAATGTACCGGTAAATGTGTTGTAGCCCCACCTATTAAACACATTGTGGCCAGGAGTCCCAGGGGTGTACTTGACACCATGTTTAGGTATAGGGGTGCCGCTGAGGGTTTGAAACCCTGACCCTGTTTTAGGACAAAAAAAAAAAAAAACCTACCCTGTGTAGGACAACATCCTCTATTTTAGGACCCTGTTTAGGACAAAGGACAAAATACACACTCTCTTGTTCTACACAATTTAAGTGTTTTATTGGCAATTGCAATTAAGCAAATCATGTTTGACTGATGACCTGCTAAAGACCAGGCAAATGTCTCTGATCTCGGATTGCTAAATACTGTATAAACCATATCGTACAACCATATCCTGTTTAGGACAGGTAAGCTGTTTAGGACAGACTCGCATAAAATTATATACCCTGTTCAGGGCGGAGAGGCCAAAAAACCATACCCTATCCAGTGGCACATCCCTGTATAGGCCACATAAGGGAGTACCCCCCCCCCCCCCCCCCCCTCAGGCCAGGAGTACCATATCTTACCTTGCTTTAGACTAATTACAAATGTTACCTTATAACCTATCCTGTATGATTTACAGTGTATTTGTATTCACAGGCTTTCTATTCAACTATTTATTCAAGTACTTGAAGTCCTACAGCAGCAAAAGACTGTGCTAGGCCAGCTGCCTGTGGGTGCCGTATTGAGGAGAACTGTAGAGTATGAAAGGAAGGGTTCGTTCAGTGATTTTAGTGTCCTACAGACATCTCGTTTCATCACCGGCTGGCAGTTTGAAACAACTTTAGCAGATTCTGATGATGTTGAAGTAGCAGTGACCAAATAAGTACTCTTGCTTGTGATGGAAAGTTCCTGTACCTGATAAGTGAGGCTAGTAAAGGTCTGGTTAAAATTGGCACTGGAAAACATGGAACAATCAGGTGAATAAAATAAAATAAAATGTCAGTGAAAAGTCAAATGATGAACAGAAAAATTTCCGTGTGCTGCGTGGCACTGCGTGCACTGCGTGGTACTTATAAACAAAAATATATTATTAAAAGTTATCGCGTGCGAGTGTTCAGTGCCATAAACATGTGATAATTAAGTCTAAACGTTTCGGGCTTAGCCCTTTATCAGTGGAAAGTCAGTTGATGTTTGTTGATATAAGTGTCAGTAGATTTAGTACTGCTGTGCTAATTGTGGACACTGTAATTTTTTAAATCACAAAAGAAATATTGTAAATGGAACGTAAACTGTTAAGAATCCCAACTGGTAGGAGGCTAACCAGTTGGCTATTTACATAGCGCAACCAAGGAGTTGAACTCGGGAATAAATCCACAGGGGCACCCAACGACAAAATGTTCCTGTAGTGTCGGAACGTCGTTTTTACGTTATAATTGTGCTTTTTGTACAGTTTAATGGCTTATTTTTAAACGCTAAGAAAAATGTATCTTTTCGGATACGTTAGCTGAACTTTCAAACTTCAGAAAATTTTAGGGATTGAAATTTATTTCCCGAATTTATGAGCTGCTTTTGCCTTTCCGAAAATCCTAGCTGCCTGTTTTTGTACCCAAACGACATTTTATCTCTCCGAACAAAAGGCATTAATTTTCCCATATTAAGAAAGTTCGAGATGACATTTCCCTAACCGAATATCTCAGGCGATTGTAGGCCTTCCGAACAGATATTCCACCGAAACGATCCGTTGGGTGCCCCTGAATCCAGCAAAGGCCAGTGGTGAGGTCCCAGCCCCAAGATGGAACACCTCCCCAAAGGCTGGCACAGCATACAACCCAGTTATGAGCCCACACACACACCCAGAGCACCTGTCACACTGACGATGTCAGTGGGAAAAAAGAAACACAGTGCCTCTTTATGCCACATGCAACAACTTATGTTACATTTTGTATTAGACTGTGAACAACTGGTCCCTCTCAAGTCTTTTTTTGCGATGAAATCAACACGCCATCACGTCTCCCTGCTCCCTGCTCCTGTCCCTGTACCCAGAGTAGTTTTGTCCTCTCCTCAGATATTGCTTGCCAAATAATCCAAGATGGCGGCTCCACGATTGAATGTGACGGCACAACGATTTCAGCCCAAAACATAGAGGGACTGATCACACAGTCTAATTTTGTCCATACACTACAACTTTGGTTTTACCCCCTAATGACTGTCTTTCTCTTTTGTTCTTTCAGGGGGGCTGTATACAGAGGAAATGCTGATCTCAGGGAGGGATGGCTGGTCTTTGTACAAGGCTGGTTATTGTTACGACCAAGGAGTTTGACAATGAACCTACAAATGTGTGCTATGTATTGGATACAATGTCTCTACAGGTAAGATTCCTTGATATTTTGGAATATTATTCTTGTGCACATATTATTACGGACTTGATATCAGCAACTGTTACAGCAGAACCATTAATTAAATAGGCTGTGATACTCAGCATAACTTTTAGCCATTGTTGAGTGATCCTTGATTGTTAGGGGGGGGGGGGGGGGGGGCGAGGGGCAGGAGGGTCTGAACATCCCTCTTCCCATACCTTGTACTCACGGTTCCCTCCCTTCTGTTGTGCTTTCCCACCTCTTTGTTCTTTTTCTATTGCAAAATATTATGTAATGTTGCAAATTTGTTTCTTATTTCTCCTGGTTCAGATGTTCCCGCCACCTTGGGAATCCCACTTCCCACCCTCTCTTCTCCCACCTCCCATAGACTTCCCGCCCCCTTTACTCCTGGGTTCCTACCTCAATGCCCCCCCCCCCCCCTTGATTGAGTGTTTCCGGATTGATCAATCGCATAGGATCAAGGAGAGAGAATTAGTTGCAAAGCTTCCCTCTCCCCTCCCTTACAGTTTAGTTTACTGCTACTCCATTGGTCTACTCATAAATCAAACATGGTTATTGGGTCACTGACCAATAATTGCAATTAAGTTATTACAATACTGTACTTAGGCTGTGTTTTCTTTTTTACTAGATCATACGAACAATTACGCTGAGGTTGAAACCAGAGGTAGATGGAGTTGCAATCTCCACAGCGCAAAACCATACAGTTACTAAGCGATGAAGTGCACTTGTACTGGCTTTGGTCTACAAAAACATCAGACCAAGCTAGTCACGAGAATAGAAAAGTGGATTTGTGTTTTACAAGAATTCAAACTGGAGCCAAGTGATGATGAACTTGAAGTGTTTGCCTCGCCATGTGGTGATGCAGTTGTTGTGATGAAGAAAGAGGAACCTCCTTCTTCTTATCGTCTCCATTGCCAGTCAGACGTTCACCGACAACTCCTACTGCTCAGAAAAATGCAGACCATGGTAAGTTTTCTGTAAGGTTTTAAAAAATAGTTTTGTTAGTCAAATGGCACTAATAACATAATTACATTTCTGTCAATTTACATTTATTATTACCTGTATGGTTAGTAATAAATAAAAGTGATATGATTAGTGTCAATCAATCAATCAATCAATCAATCAATCAATCAATCAATCAATCAATCAATCAATCAATCAATCAATCAATCAGTCAGTCAGTCAGTCAGTCAGACAGTCCATCAGTCAACTCCTATGTTGTAGTGCATGACAAAAAAATGTACAGACTTACTAATGATTGCATATTGATTGATTATATGGTAATAAATAAAAATTAACTTTGTTGATGGTGTATTGGTCCAAAGTGAAGATGATTGACGTTAAATACAAAAATTTAACAAGATTTATATTAAAACATTAATTGCATTTCAGAAATGGTCAGCTGTGGATTGTCAGTGAGTGCTCTCAAGCAGTCAGCCATGTTTATCAGTGGTGACATGTTAGTCATGGTGGTTCCACAGCTTACAAACCCTTCTGGTCCTATGGTGCTCTCACTCAGGGGTCAAAGAAGTATGACACATTTCAACTTTTATAGAACAAATTATTGCATAAATGGCGCCAAATTTGAATAACAATACTTTAGAAAACCTTAGCCTCGTGTTTATGTTTCAAGACAAAGGATTTCTCCCATCAATGTCAGGCTTAGGTTTTCTAAAGTATTGTTATTCAATTCGGCACCATTTATGCAATCGGTCTATACTAGTAACAAATTTACATATAAATGTACTTTGCACATACCAAACTAAGTTATCATGCTCCACATCAGTCAGATGTGCTTCCTGTTATTTGTGGTAGATATGCAGGGGTGACTGGTGATGGCCTTTACCTGATAGTATAGGGACGGGAAGTCCATGGGAGGTGTGAAAAGAGAGGGTGGGAAACAGGATTCCCAAGGTGGTGAAAACCGGGATAAATTATGCAAAAAATTGCAACATTGTATAATATTTTGCAACAGAAAATGCACAAAGAGGTGGGAGCCACTAAGGAAGGGCGGGAATCGGACTGAATAAAATGTACAGGAAGCGGGAAGTTTCATATTTCCTTCCCCGCCCTCCCCCTGTCTTCTCCCCCTCCACAGCCCCTCTACCCTCCCCACCTCCACAGCCCCCCCTGCCCTGCCCCCCTCCACAGAATAAGGAAGGTTTCTATGAGTAATAACTAGGTGTCTTACTAAAGGTACAACTGACGAAAGTTCAGTCCTTATTAGTAATGTTTCTAGATTAACTCTTAGTGGAAGCTTTTTCTGGCTGTTTATTTTAGTTTTGTGTTTCATATCACGTTCTGCAGGTCCAATGAATTATTGTTTTTCAACCCTGGATGGCTCTCATGTGAAACATGAAAATGTTGTCAATTCAGTGTTGCTCAAGTGGCAAGATCTAGTAATTCCAGGCGTTTGTAAGTCAATTTGTCTCTTGATTACATGTTGTATTTAACAGTGAAGAGCACCCTACCGTTGCCACTCGACAAAGTTTTTGATTAATTTTTGACAACTTTTTTGATGGCTTCCATTTGAACTAGCAAATCAAATTGCAAGAACTGTGGGAGACAGAGAAAGAACGCAAACGTGGAGCTTTACATCTCTGCCTCTCATAGTTCTTGCATTTTGATTGGACAGTTGAAAAGAAAGCCATCAGAAAATTGTCAAAAAGATGTTATTAAAAAGTTGTCAAAAATTAATCAAAAACTTTGTCAACTGGTAACGGTAGGATGCTCATCACTGTAATTCTTTGGCACATATACATTCATGAGTACTTCTAGATAATTAAAATTTTTTCTCAACTATTTTTTTCTAAACTATAAAAGAGAACCCTGTCTATTTACCATCTGATCAATAACCACTGGCCTTATTTTAAGGCTTCTATTTTAAAACTGCTAAATTATCAGTGATTTAGTAACTTGGAGCCTGAACTTTTTTCAGGCCTTCTTCTTTTTAACTGCTTTAGTCGAAACCTTTCAGTGAAGATCTCATTCTCTTTCATTCTTTCAACTACAGTTCACATTTTAAAATTATTTCATATATATTCATCATCGCCATTTTATCACTTGATGGGTATAAAATTACCTGTAATTCGCAACAATTGACCAGCTCCCAGTGGCTTTATAGCTCAGTGGTAGATCAGAACATTTGCACCGGAATCACAAAGGTCATGGGGTCGAATCCTGTTGGAGCCAGAATTTTTTTTTCAGGCCTAATCTTTTCAACTGCTTTAGTTGATCGTGAACAAATATCTCATTCTCTTTAGTTAGTAACTTAATTTGTAACTGCAATATACAGGTGTGTGTCAGGACTCGTTAAATGGCCGACTGTGGAGTTATGGAGGCAATCAGATTAGTGAATGGGTGGCTGGTGGACATCCATCATGCAATCAAGTGTCTCAGCAACTTTTAACTCCTCCAAGATCTCAACGTTCAGGTTAGGGATTCTCTACATCATTCTATGTTTGCAAGAATAGCTTTGGGCACTTTTTGATATTGCACGACTGACAACTTCAGAATGGTACACATCGACTTTCTCCTAATTGGCTCATTTGGCAAAAAATCAATCTGTTGTGCAACAGTCAGGTGGAACAAGCGCTTGATGGAGAAGGAGAAGGTTGATACATACCATTCTGAAAGTTGTCAAAAGTGAGTGCAACATGAAAAAGGCAAACCCAATTATTTAAAACACGCCAAAGATCCCTTACTTTCTTAAAGAGCTTCTGGATAAGGATGCTGTCTTTTCAAGTTCTGGTTGACCAATAAAAACAATATTCTCATCATGGTTTATAAAAAAGTTTTGCAGGTTTTAAGATAGTGAATGTGTCATAATATTATTGCAAAATTGAAGATAATTATTTTTAATTATTTTTTTGTTACAACTATTAATAGAAGATCTGCTTGACCCACTGGAGGCATCATCGTCATTAGCCCATCATGTAGCATTCCTCTGCAGAAGACTAGATGCCAAGATTCAAGTGGCTTTGATACAAAAGGACAGTGCTCAGTTGTGTGACGATGTTCAGTTGTGTGACACTTCTGATTTGCATAACATCCATATCTGCAATGTCATGAATACTGCCATAACTGAAGGCCAGCACGATGTAACAATAGCCATGCTAGTTACACTACAAACACTTATGAAGCAAGTTTGTGCAGGCTGGGCCAAGCTAGATGACAGTGCTGTTAAAGAGATGAGGCATCTCCTATGGAAACTGGTTTGCGCGCCTGCCGATTCTGTTGGCGTTCAAGTGCAGCTGGAGGCTTGTAATGTGTTAAAAGCTGGCTTGGAAGTGTTTTATCCAAGTGCAATGGAAAGGAGTGCTTTGCTGATGCTTCTGCTGTCCGAGGAGGAGTCCACGCCCAACATGGCACCGCTGTTGGACTTGTTACTCACTGATTTAGCTAAGGAAATAATGAGCGCTGATCCTGGTACGACAGTCAAAGGAAGGTACATGTGAAGTCCAATCCATGAATCAAATAATAAATAATTAATAGCCTGCGTAGAAGTAGTTTCCGTCAAGTTTCCGAGCACATGACAGGTACATCAATGGTCGGGGTGCGAGGAGCTCGAAAAGGAGAAGGGGGTGGGAGAGGACCTTTCCTTCCTTCCCCTCTCCCTTTTTCGATTTTTTTGGCTTCTCACACCCCAATCTTTCATTCACCTCGTACATGCTAAGAAAGGAACTTTGAAACGACTGCGACACAGGCTAAATATTAAAGATGAAAGATTTTGCCACAGCAAAGAAAACAGTAAGTTTGAACTGTGTTTAATTAGAACACCGTAATTTGACCATCTCCTCAGTATCCTCTCCCCCTTCAAATGTCAAGCTTTTCAGCCCTACCCCCCACTCCACCCCCACTTAGAATTACGCTCCACTGTCCCCATATCAATGTGGTTATACAAAATAGTACATCAATCACAAAGTTAAAGGTTAAAGATAGCCATTCCCCGAAGAGGTGTAAGATGTTTCAGAGGCATAGTTGCCAAGTTTTTGGCTTCACCATTAACCTTGCCTCTTTGATATATATATATATACCACCCGTTTTCAAAAACTCTGCTATTTTCAATATATATATAAATATATAAAACCTTTTGTCTACCCTTTGTTGGGTGATGAAGAAACAAAGGTATATATATTTTGAAAATAGCAGAGTTTTTGAAAACGGGTGTATATATATATATATATATATTATTATATATATATTATATATATATATATAATATTATATATATATATATATATATTATATATATATATATATATATATATATATATATATATATATATATATATATATATATATATATATATATATATAAATAGACTTGTGGAGTCGGACTAATTCAAACGCATTTATTTGCTACTCGGAGTTTCATGCTTCTCGCGAAGCAATCATCAGGCAACTGCCAAAATAACGGATACATTCTGAGATATACAAATTTGAAAAATTTGAAAATGGTATACATGTCAAGATGTGATTGGTTTAGCTAATAGCTTTGCTAAACGGTTATGTAAATTAGATTAAGCTATGACGGTATTTAACAGGAATTTCCTAGAATGTCTACAGCTCGATGCCAGTTCGTTTCTGTTGTTGAGTGTTGACATTTCTGGTTTTACATATAATGAAGTATTTTTCCCATAAACACAAATTACATTTTTGTTGATGTTTGAATATGATTTTGCTCGCTTCACCTTTCGCCATTTGATGTTATAATTAATTTTCCGGTCCTTCAGATTCCATATGTACTTGCTGAGTTCAGTTGCATTTCTGTATCGTTCATTTCTGAAAGAGCATGTGTGGTTTCTATATCGTAATTTAAATGTTGTGTCACAAAGTCCGATGTATGTTTCTCTTGATTGCTGTGTGGTGACCTCTGCTTGATAAATGATGCAATCTTCGTTGCAATTTCCATCCATAGGGCAAGAATCTTTGTTCCGGCAGTTACATATGTTGTTCGTTTCATCGGAAGGTTTCAATGATTTGGCAATTACGGTTTTGTTATGGCCCGAGATTGTGGTTTTGACATTGCTCATGCAGCTGTAGCTCAATTTTGAGAGTGTTACGGTTAAAGATTTTGTGGAGTGGGTTTGATTTAGGAAAGTGTTTGTCGATGAGGGAAAGGAAGCACTTTCCTACTTTCGTTAAATATTAAAAATTACAAACAATAAAATTCTTAATTACTGGTTGAATATACTATATTCATATTTATTATATATATATATATACTCTGATATAAAAGGATCAAAAAAGGGAAAAAGCAAATTATTGATTTGGATTTCATTAGTTTGACCTTGTTTTTATTTTACAAACTTGTTGTATGGCAACGATAATAATGAAGGCCTTTGTTTTTGTTTTTAATGCTTCCCATTAGGCTGGCTGAAGATGTGGTGTTTGCAGCTCTCAAAGCGTGCATCAAAGAATCCCGTAATATGATCCTGCAATGCAGCAGTATGGATGATGAGGCATTTCACTCACTGGTGGCTAAACATCCAGTAAGTCATTATTAATCTTTTAGAATAATAATGATTAATATACCCATCTGATAAATTTTATTTCACTCCAGAAATCATCTGGCAAGGATGCAGAATGATAATAAAAGAGATTAATTAAAAATATCCAATGGGTGTGATTTTCTTCTTGATAGGCAGGTAATCATTTTGGGAGACCACACATGGTTTTTGCAGCCAGAAAAATCATGCTTGCAGCTAAGGTGTTCTACTAGTGGAGAGCGGCTCTTCCCTCACCCCCTCTCCCCATTCCCCTAATTTTTTTCCCACTCGATATTCTTTCACTAACTGAATGCCTGGAACAGGCTGCTGTAGGTTCCGGGAATCAACCTACATTCCTGTGATCAGGGCAATTTGCTCATAAAACTTTAAAAATGTCTTTAGTTGCATTATGTAGTGCTGAACAACATCTATATCTCAATTCTGCCAATTTATCTTTGGGCGAGTTGGAGTGGAAGTGTGGTAGCTATAGTCTGATGGGCAAATATAAAATAATACAGTTGAACCTCGGCTAATGGGCACCTCCCGTAGGCAGACACCTCTCGTAAGCGGAAACTTAGTCATGTCACCAGCTACATACAAGCACTGCATTTTACCTCCCAAGCGGACACCACTCTTATAATCGGACACTGGTGTCCACTTACAGGAGGTTTGACTGTAATTATTAATATGTATTTGTCTTTTTTGCACAGGATCTTTCTCCAGTCTTCCAGTATCTTACGGCTGTCTTCATCACAGGATGGAGGGAAGTTGTACTCGCTGATGAGCAGGAATCAGCTGTCAGAGTTGATGAGGTTTGTTTTGTTTCATCTTCATTATTCAACCTGATCAGACAAGTACATAAAAACCTGTGTGTATCACCTTGCAATATGTTTCTAATGACTATAGCCAATCAGTTGCCTTTTGGTGATTTGTTTTATAATCAGATGTCCTTATCATCATCAGGTTTTTAGTGATGTGGTGCAAAGAGTTGAATGTCAAAAGCTCGCATTGAAAATTTTAGAAGCTTGTCAACAGGTGGGTTATGTGCCATCAATCCATTATAATATATTGTTTTCATTTGCTGTACGTATGTTCAATACCAATATATTGTATTCTCCTTTCAAAAGAAAAAGTTTATACATGCTAACTCCTCATTTGCAGCACAGCCCTTTGAAGAGGTACTGTCAATGGTTGTGTCTGTAGTGCATGTAAATGCAGGAATGTTGCCTCAATTCATGAATAAAATATTATAAATGTCTCCAACTATACATGTTATATACATGTAGAAGGGAAATTAATTTAGTTTGATAGGATCGTCCGGGTGTGGGTAGTCCCATCCTTGGAGACCCAGGGGCAGTTAATCAGGGCTGGAGAGAAAGATAAAACGGGCAAAATGTGCCTACACCGATTTCTCCCATTTTATCTTCCTCCCTCCCCGATTATCCGCCCCTGGGTCTCCAAGCATGGGGTAGTCCTGAAAAGGGCTGACAACCTGAGTAGAAGTCATCTTCAGAGTCAAGTTCAAGATGGCTTCCCTTCAGGTTGTCAAAAACGTCAATCATGCACCTTGGTCATGGAACACTTTTCAGGACTACCCTCATTGTCATCATCATCATCGTCGTCATTGCCGTTGTCGTCGTGCCATCGTCGTCATCACCTGCAACTTTTGTAGCTCACAGTGCTCACGTCATGCAGAAATTGTATACAACTCCTTTGTCTTTGATCCTACGACATTTTTCATATCATACATGCCAATCATAAGCAAATAGTAGTTTTTTTGTGTGCGTCATAGTTGTGTCGTAAGCTTGTTTCATTCGACAAAGCTGCACCATCTTAGTCAGCCCTAAGTCACCCAATTCATAAAAAGCTACTTTTAATTCATTGATTATATACTATATACATTATTTTATCAATAACTTGTGCTTGTTCGCGTTCATTGTCGTTTCTAGATTCTTGATGTCGTTCTAGATGTTCTATCCAAGCTGTTAGTGGAATACAGGGGAGATGTTAAATCAAGAGTTGAAGGGCTGGAACAAATAATGAAGGCCACACTCGTGGGACAGACCTTACCTCTGCTGGCGTCAGTTGTGTCTTCTGACAAGTGTCTAAGGCTATCCATAGCTAAGAGCTTTCTGCCAGCTGTGACAACTGTTACAGTGACTGCAACAAGGGTGAGAAAAGACAAATTGTTATTATAATGTTTTTGTGTAAACTACGCTTGAATTATGAAGGTACACTCGCTGATACACAAAATGGCTCCTGAACAACAAGAGAAAGATATAATTCATTCTCCTGAGGTGGGAACAAACCAGAATCATTGATTTTGAGCTATTTTTTCCAAGAACACCATAAAACTTGAGAACGTTGGTCCGACTTTTTCAAGTTTCATTCCACTTCATTCCTACCCGTCCTTAGTCAAATAAATCTTTTAACAGTTTTTCTGTACTAGTATAGTACCTTTTAGCATAGAGGATTTCCTTTGATACAAACACTTCTGCTAGGATGTTTAAGTAGTACTAAATTTTGGTGACACTGCCCCTTTAAAGAGGTTCTAACAATGAGAACATCATCATCATCATCATCAACAACAACTTAAGACGAAATCCGTTAGAAAATCGAGTAATATTTCTGGCCAGTGGACAAAAATCCTGTACTACGACGCCATAAGATTTCACTAATATAACTCCAAAATCCTTAAATTGCTTTCCGCCTTGAGTTTGCTCCCGTGAATGGGTTGAATCATGAGAGGTGGCAGCCATGTTTTTGTTGTCGATTTTCTAATGGATTTCGTCTTAAACAGCTACTACAGTACTTTATTACATTATTCTCACAATAAATTATTTACAAAATACAGTCAAAGCTCCCATAAGCAGACACCCTCCTCAACTGGAGCTGGCCGCTTACAGGAATGATTCTCATTAGCGGCCACTAGCAGTATGGTGACAAGAGCCTGGAGTTCAGGAATGAATAAAGAACAAAATGAATACTAATAAGCAATGAATTTCTGATCTTAATGTGACGCCTTTGGCAACTAAAGTAAATAAACAGTTTTAGTAAGTTTTTGTCGCAAAATTGACAATCAATATGTGAGACGAAAATAAAGTGTGTACCCATTGAGAGTTCCACTTATAGGTGGATGTCCATTACTTCTGTAAAACAGTCGGGAGAACAAGTGTCGTTTTTGGAAAATCTTTATGGAAGTTTCCGAATCATTTTATCCAATCAAAATCTCGCGCAAGCACTCACAGGTACTCCGAAAGCAATCATGCCAGCAAATACGTCATGTTGCTTAGCAACTTAGGGGAAGAAAACCGCGGGCTCAGTCCCATCTCGGAGGCGAGATTTCGCCATCAACTGGTACTTGCTCCCTCGACTGAAGATTATAGACATGACTTGTGTGTTTGTTTTGTTCAGGTGGCCTACTTGATATCTGAGTTGAAATCACGCAGAGAGGATACAGATGAAGGTGTAACCTGCGAGCCATCTATATCATCCCCTGCTGTCCCCTCACCATGGTCAGACTCACGTAAAGTGGAGAGCCCTCATCCACTCAGAGATGACTACCAGTGCTGTAAAACAGTGGTGATACCACGGGCCTCTTGCCTGTATCTCAAGTTTGATCCACGGTGTGCCACACAATTTGACTATGATAAGGTAAAGTCAGATCACTTTTACAGGATACCCTCTACTTTGCTTGCATAACAAGTGCATAAGATAATAAGCCCCACCCCCTCCCCGAAAAATAAGCCCCCCAAATCTCAGATGCAAAAAATTTTAAATCCTTCCGATTAGAAGCTCCCCTCTCCCCGAATTTAGATTTAGCTCTTAAAGAAAGATGAAACTTCTTACCCCTCTGTTGTAGAGCTACATGTAGGTTTGTATTTTATGTCTTTACAGTGTAGGCAAGGTAAAGCCACCAGAGCTTATCATGGATTCTATAGCATGAAGCCGACTAGGAATATTGCTAAATCCCCTGGATGGGATGCTAGTCCATCGTAACAAAACCCTGTTTGAACTCCAGCTCATACAAACTTTGTATTTGCCCATTCCCGTAAGCAGCCAGCTCCAGTTGCTGACCCCTTTTCTGCTTCCCGAGGGTGTCCGCTTACGGGAGCTTTGATTACATTATATTGGGTTTTCGCATGTTGTGATATGGTCATGCTATCAACCAATCTCTTATCACCAGGTGCTTTTGTATGCTGGCAAGGCCACTGCTGGTCGGAAGGTAGCAGAGTATGGTGGCAACTCTTGTGGTGTGGGAGGAAGAGCAGTGGTACGGCTAGGCTGGCCCAAGGAAGCTGTTAAGGTGGAGGGTGACGCAGTGACCATCTCTTTTCAAGTGAAGAGTGCACGAGAGCCTAACACACCCGTCAGTGCTGTGTGGGGATTCAGCTGTACTGTTAGCACCCAGGTACGTTAGTTTTCTTCATAAGAGAGGCTATTTGTTCAAGTCAAGTCTAGCCTGCTCTAGGCTCTCAGTGAGCGAAAGAAAGTGAACACGAAATAAAACGTGCAGAGACTGGGGAAAGCGGCTCTCCTTCTCTTTCTATTCCCAGTCCTCCCTTGTTTTCCCCTTCCCTCGCCCACGTTTTTGTGTGTTTTCCCCACTAACGGAAAGCCTGGAACAGGCTAAGTCAAGTCATGACATTTTATTCCACATTAATCAGACACAAAAAAAGTTACAGACATTTGAGGTTTACAGGTCATGTGTAAAGAAAAAAATTAGCAGTTAATATTAGATTAGACAGTACTGAGTAGTAGTAATATACTTTTGACTATACCTTATTATTGAAATTTTCGCGACACTTCAATGTCGCGAATTTCGTGAAAAATCGCGAAATTTAAGTGTCGAGAAAAATAAGTGTCGCGAAAATTTGCTGGCGCGAAAATTACCGGTAAGTGACATTATATGTTAGTTATAAATTAAATTCATATTAACAAGCATGCCTCCAGCAATTTTACAGCCCATATATACTCCATGTGAACCATGATTTCTAGCAACATGTGCAAATATTTCACTCAAAGCATTCTCCTTTCTTTTTTCAGGAGCATGAGGAAAAATCGTCCAAGCTACCGTTCTTTGACGACTTGTGCCTAAGCCTCTCTCTACTCACACACAGCTTGCTGAACGTTAGGTACCAGGGCCCTGCTAACACTGAAGCAGAAGATGCCTGTCAGCATTTGCTTGATTCCAAGTTACTGCAAAGGTAATTATAAGGAAGGAACACTCCTGACAATATACTCGGTGATAAACGTCTTATGGCTCGGTACATTAGAGGAGCTGCTGCTGGCTTGCATGTGTTAAATTATGTACCGTAAAATAACGCAAAAGGGCTTATTTTGTCCAGAAGGCATTTTTTGGTAGGCTTATTTTCTTGGAGGTAGGAGGAGGGGGGCTTGTTTATCGAAAGGAATTTTGCGTTTCTAAGATGCTTGGACATATATGTGGAAGGGATTTTGTCTGAAAATTTTGAGGTGAACAGATACAGATGAATACTGCATAGTAAAGAAATGAAACACAAAACAAGCAACATAGTCAGAACTTAGCATACTGTTACGACATAGAAAACAAGTTCTACAATAGGAACAGAAGAAGTTATATCTTTCTTTAAGGGTATCAGTGGAAGGATTTTCGAGGGGGGGGGGGGGAGAGAACTTGTTGGAATTTTACAGTATGTATCTGATGGGTTAGCCTCATACGCAGACATTCTTTTGGCTCGTCACGCAATCTCTCCTCCCTCGTCAAAGCGTGACGAGCCAAAAGAATGTCTGCATAGGAGGCTACTGATGGGTGGGCTGTTTTGAGAAATCCTTGTTCAAGTAAGTGCATGTACACAGAGAGTTTCAAATGGGTATTATCTAATCAAAACCTAGCACGTCAGCAAGGTACCATAGGGATGTGTCCTGTCGCTTAGCAACCTCTAATAAACACCACAAGCTCTTAACCCTTGAAAGTGTTAAAAATCACGGACTTATCATTAGTGCAAGGTCATAGAACTGGCTGAGGTTTTGTTCCTTAATCGACGTAAAGCAATGCGAGCAATGTGAGTCATGCGAGAGAGCGTGACTTGGCAGCTCACTCAGGTCACGTTTTCTCCCGCTTGACTATGTAAAGATGGACTGCTTGTACCCTGTAGTTGAAGTATATCCTTTGTCATATCAGGTGTGTGTGGCCAACCGCTGCCGAAGCAGTGTCAACATCTGCGGGGACATGTGGTATTACCATTACTGTTGAATCAGAGAAGGACTCTACATCATGCCCTGACAGTGTCGTGTCCAAACCGAGCTCTAAACTTTCTCCTGAGTTAATAAAACGTCTTAGAGATGCTTCAGGTAATTATCGCTTCTTGAGGGAATAAAAGCTAACTCTCGAAATATCAGGGCCTGGTTGTTCAAAGGATGGATAACGCTATTCACCGGATAAATCGCTATCCAACAGATAGCGTAATTTTTTTATGTTAACACTTATCCACTGGATAGCGATTTGTCCGGTGGATAGCGTTATCAATCCTTTGAACAACTGGGGCCAGATAAATCACCATCCAGTGGATAGCGTAGTTTTTTATGTTAACACTTATCCACTGGATAGCGATTTGTCCGGTGGATAGCGTTATCAATCCTTTGAACAACTGGGGCCAGCTGTATAAATGTGGGTCAACTTCAATTTATAAACAGCTGACTATCAGCACTGATGTCATCATAATTTAGTTATTAGAGACCTTTAGATTCTAAAACAAGCACGGCTTAAAGTACGAGTTTTTCCAATAAACGTTGTGGAAAAAAGGTATTAATGATATTAAGGGTAGTATTCTTATGTTCACATATTAACCTACCAATGGCTCGATTTATACCAGAGAGGGATAATCCGTCCAGTCGAATCATCTGTCTGGTAGTTGATAATCCGTCTGTGTGTAAATACAGGCAAACAGATGGATTATCCGTCCAGACGAACTATCTATCAACTACCAGACGGATGATTTGTCAGGACGGATTATCCTTCTCTAGTATAAATCGAGCCAATGATAATGTATTCTGTAGTTCTGTCACCCGGCCACCAGGGCCCGGTTGTTCAAAGGTCGGATAACGCTATCCACCGGATAAATCGCTATCCAGTGGATAAGTGTTAACAAAACAAACTACGCTATCCATTGGATAGTGATTTATCCCGTGGATAGCGTTATCCACCCTTTGAACAACCGGGCCCAGGTGTATAAACTTCCCTTACCAAGCACCACTTACATTCAAGCAAATCATTTTTGGTGGCTAACTCTGGATAAAAATCAAAAAGCTCATTTCACATGTTGCATCTTCCACTCAGGTGTACCAGCTCCCACCCTCCGTCCCAGCCTGCGACAGGCCCTCCAACCTGAAGCCATCGAGGAGGTTGTACTGCGGTGTGTCATCATCCACTTGGGACTCACCAAGGCTGTTCATGGACTGGAGCTTCTTCAGGTGAGGGAGGCAGAGGGGGAGGAGTACAGGTACCTGTGTGGTGTGATGAGGGAGGTGTTCAACCGACTGAATGGTCTGATCAGACAGCTACAGACAATGGCGGAGATGGAACAGAAATGGGCTCATGAGCTGAGTGATGTGCGTGAAGGAATCTTGCAGCCGAGTGCTGCCTTCTTCAATGACTTTCACTTGCAAGAGGTACCTTTAATAGTTTGAACCATTGCTTTTATCCAATAAATTTTTGGCTCTTGAGTTTTGCGAAATCCATAGCAGATAACCCTGTACTGTGGTGTATTTTATGTTTCGCAGGCAAAGAGCAAGGAACTAGAGTTGTTGTGCTCTCTGAAAAATGTCGAGTTCGATCCAATAGAGCAGGAACAATCTGTGGGCAAACTCATGTGAGTGTTATACGTCCGCTTCTCAGTTTTACTTAGCTTAGTAATAATAATAAAATACTAAACATACAGAAAAACTATTAAAACTATTACAAAAACTATTGAACATACAGAAAAACTATTAAAAACTAGTACAAAAACTATTCAACATACAGAAAAACTATTAAAAACTATTAAACATACAGAAAAGCTACTGATCAAGAACTATTGAAAACTATTAAACACAGAAAAACTATTAAAAACTATTACAAAACTATTCAACATACAGAAAAACTATTAAAAACTATTCAACATACAGAAAAACTATTAAAAACTATTCAACATACAGAAAAACTATTAAAAACTATTCAACATACAGAAAAACTATTAAAAACCATTAAACATACAGAAAAACTATTAAAAAACTATTCAAAAACATACATACAGATGTCAAAATTGAATCATGATAGAAAACCTTACCAATTGGCAATGCTATGGTGCGTTTCGCTGTAAAGGAAATATGCTAAACACTTACCAGGTATTTCTTTTATTCTTCTTGGTTACGTGTTCGTTTTCCTTTCGTTAGAGAGCGTCTGGAGACAGAAGCAAAGGCAGAACATCACGAAATGGAAAATGCATTGGACCTGATGCCAGTTACCAAGAAGTTTCTGTTTTCCATCATGGAGTGTGCAGAGTTGCTGTGTAACGTGACAATCGAGTCGAGTGCACGTAAAGCCACTCCAGAGAGGAGCATCTCTCACAGCAGCTTTGCACCGGATCATGGGCAACAATCACAACAAGGTACATTCGTAATCAGTATCTTTGAGGTTTCTTACCCTTCCACTCCCAAGAGTGCTCAAAACTTAGGAAAACATTTTAATTCATTTTGCAAAATTCTCAAAACAGCACCATATGAAAGTACAGCTAAATAGCTTTCATTTGAATGGTCACACACTTGGGTTTAACCCACAGACTTGAAAGTTAGAACCACATTTATTGACTCAAGGTTTGACTCGGTGTTAAAGGGTTACATTTGAAGGTAATGTATATCGTATATCAACTATTTAGCCCCCTTCTGGGCGTGTTTAAAACACAAAATGGCGAAATGACTGTGTGTTAAACAACACTGTCAAGAAAAGAAAGATCCAGGTGTTTATTGTTCCACTGAAATCTGCGTACATCACAGTGCTACTCCTGTAAGGAGAACTCGGAAATTTTTTTCCGAGTAGCTTGTGTCAGTGACTGAATAACATCTTTCTAATACCCTTACTTGTTTACATGTTAGCAGCCTCATCCTTGAATGAGCTCCATACTCCATCCTCGCCGCTCCTCAATCGCTCGCTGTCAGCACCGTCCAAGCTGGATCAATCGATGACTGTTCAGGAAGGCATACATGACGTGCGTAGGCTACAGCGCTGGAGAACGAATGTACAGAAGAAGCACAGTCGGTGTTGTGCTGAAGATCAAACGGACTCTGATGTGAATGTCACCACATTTGTTTCAACTGTGGCCGAGATTTTCACTTTTATTGGCAGTGATCCTGATAAAGCTGTAAGTAGAGGGATTACCATGACGCACTCTTCGATGAGCCGCACACCCCTATAGAGCATTTTCATGGCGACCATCTTGGTGTTCCAAACCAATAGAAAATGTGAATAGAACTGGGAACACCAATATGGCCGCCGTGGTGTCACGTGAAGATAAGATAATAAAATTGAATGTAGCAACAAATACAAACATTCAATGCTGAAGCTCTTGCTGTTAAGTAAAGTATTTTTATTAGACTGAGCAGTGTCGTATTTTTCTTTAAAGCTTGTGTGAAGCGAACACGAAAATAGCTAGCTAGCACTGCACCATTTTTGAAGAAATACACGTCAGTCTACTTTTAGATGACTGAACTGTTTAGACATTAAAATGTACTTTACGTACCCTCTTTCATTTGAGTTTTCTGGTGCTCTTTTGGTTCAAGTTTGCCTTGATTTTCACCTAAAAAGCACTCCAGAAGCGATAACCACTGAGCACTTTTACACGGAGAAAAAACCCACCCATGTTTTTGTTCAAGTTGGCCTAGTAACTAGGCAGTACCAGTGATACGATTTTACTGGCTAACTGGTGGAAAAACGACATTTTGGTATTATATTTAATGTATGTTTTACCCAAAAAATCTACAATAGAGCTTATAATTTTCGTTTGCTAATGTTGTTTGTGAAATATATTTCCTCTATTCCTTTCCAGGTGACCTGCTCCAGTTTTCTCGCTGCAGCTCGTGTACGAAATGAGCGAGGTCTGGACCGAGTTCAAGCTCTTCAATGCATGATAGAACTAGTGACAGTGTGTTCCCGAATTGGCAGTCATGTACCTCATCTGCTGTCTGCTGTGGCGTCAATTCTTGCTCAAGGTCCAAGGTTAGTCTCACTGTTTTGTTTATTTTCTTAACCCTTTCACTCCCAAGAGTGCTAAGTACAAAACTGAGGAAAAAATATTGTCAAAAACGAACAGTACCACTTGAAAACACTGCTCAATAGCTTTAATTTGAATGGTCACACACTAGGATTTCATCCACACACTCGAAAGTTAGAACCACCTTGTACAGCATAATAAACAGTACCACGTGAAAGTACTGCTCAATAGCTTTCATTCAAATGGTCACACACTAGGATTTCATTCGCAGACTCAAAAGGTACAACCACATTTATTGACTCAATGTTTGACTCTGTGAGTGAAAGTCCACAGCTTGCGGTTTGAATTTATTTCATTCCCCGTATTTATAGTCCTTATTTCTTCAACTTTCTATGTTGTGTTTTCATACATTTTTGCAATAGTCTGCTTTCAGCAAGGAGCCCAAAGTGTGACTTTCGTGCATGCAGACTATCCAATCAGAAGCCGAGGATATCTATCCTCGGCTTCTGATTAGATAA